>JAHZND010003136.1:0-13491 GCA_027744115.1 Acrocyrtus sp. NNG-2020 | reverse complement strand
TTGGTTTGCTCAATTAAAGTAAATTAAAGTTTGTGTAACAAAAATGAATTCATCATCTGTGAGCCTTGGTCGAAATCTGGTGTCATTAAAGTGGGAGGAATTCAACATTTATGTGCTGTCAGAGCTGGCGGCACTTTACCAGAAGGATGATCTCACTGACGTTACGCTTTTCTGCGAGGGAAGGTCCTTCCGAGCTCATAGGGTCCTCCTCTCACTTTGGAGCAGTTATTTTAGGGATGTGTTTAGGGTAAAAAATGCAATTAAGATATCCAATTTAATAATTAACAAACCGCTTGCTTGAGGCTTGCTAAATAGCCACGATTGTTTGGCTGTGCAAGGCAAATTATGCAACGGAATTCTTATCTACGCTAAATATTCAATTTAAATAATGATGTTTATTAAGTAATTATTTTGATGTTTTGTTATATTGATTTTAGGGAACTAGCCACTCTCACCCAGTTGTGATTTTGAAAGAAACGAATTCGTCTGATCTAGAACTTATTCTTCGATTCATTTATCAAGGACATCTACTCATTCCAATTGAGGACACTGAAAGATTTCTAAAAACTGCTGAGCACTTTCAAATTGCGGGATTAAAAAATATGAGGAGTCATGTTCCCAGCTACACCTATTCCAGAGATGGCAGCGCACAAACTGGCTCATATCATGCCCATGGGGAACCAAATAGTGAAAGCCAACAGGAGCAATCAATGAGTTATAATGGCGAAACCAGCAGAGGAAATTCTGCAATGACAACGCTAGCATCTCCACTAACTACCCATTCTCATGATTCTCATCAACAAACTAGTGGAGCTCAATTTAAAGTGAGTGGTGGTGGCAGTCTATCTTCAGCCCATAATAATCTTCCACAACAATCAAGTACAACCAACACCAACCTTGGCGTTAATGTTTCGTCAGCGACTGTTCACTCATCACCAACATTAGAAACAGCTAATCATCATCCTACCCAAATTCATAGCCAGGAAAGCAACAATCAGCATCAGCCACAAGTTATCAGACAAGGGCTTTCAAGAGCAATTAAACATCTGACGGCTCCAACGTCTAATGAATATTCTAACAATCCTCCATCAACTTTAGGCTTTCTTGCTAACTCTGTGGGAGGGTCGCCTGCCGCAGGGGGGATTGCAAGCACAGTTGGCGTTCTTACCAGGGTCGCTCCTGAAAGTGTAATTTACCAGTCGCAGCCTGTACTTATTTTCCAAAATGAGCCTCCACCTCCATTACCACCATCAAAGCAGGACTCACCCTACATTACGAGGGAAAATGATGGAAGTCGGTTAGAGCACCCTCCTATTGTCGTCGAAAATGTTGTGGGCAGCAATCAACAAATTCATGTAAGTTTTATAAATAAACTTATAAATTTTGGGGATTGACGGAGCCAATTTTAATTATTTAAGTACGTTTGTTTGATATTTGGCACAGATCGAAGCTCCTCCGTGTAGTTCCAGTACTACAACTGCATACTCTGTATACGCTGATGCACCTGTATCACTGCCGCAAATTACATCTGGAGCCAGTANCCGTGTAGTTCCAGTACTACAACTGCATACTCTGTATACGCTGATGCACCTGTATCACTGCCGCAAATTACATCTGGAGCCAGTAATTGTCACGAGTCCTCCCCCGAGGTTTCCAGCAATGGGGAAGAAATTCTTGGATTGCCATATGGCAACTCTGGAACATCGCCATGTCAAAACTATCCACATCACAGGGAAGCTATGGCTGTAGAAGAGATGGAGATGGAGCCTGAAAGTGTCGTTGTCACGCAACCTTACTCGCTATCTTCGTCGTCGTATAATCAATCACTTTTGCAAAATGGAAGCACCAGCAACAGTCCCTCAAGCAGTACTACTTCATCTGCATCTCAGTCATCGCAGTCTTCCACTTTGGTTACTAAACATAAGGCTACTGCGCCAAATCAATCTCAAATTTTTGCAGTGAAACGGCTTCCGCCACCGCTATCTCCTTCCAGCCCTCCTTCTCCATCAAGAAACTTTAAAAGCACTTCCACAATCAGATCTAATTTCTCCACGCCTAAGAGAAAACCTTCTCAGGAACTCAAAAACGTAGTAACGGTGGCAACCCGCTCTAAATCATCTTGCAAATAGTAGTGAGCCAATTGGTGGCTATAGACTATTGGCCCCTAAAGCCAGCAGCTCTTCTGCGCTTTCTTCAACAACGCCAACCCCTCGGAAATTGGAATCTGCAGCGTCAACAGCAGCATCGTCGAGGAAAGGTTACACACAAGTTAGCGCTTGCGCTAGTGCATCAAGTACAAATTCTTTGGGTGGAAGAAAAATTGTTCTCGTCCCGTGCCCAAAGTGTGGAAAGAAAGTGAAACAAACTAGTCTTAAGGTTCATATGAAGCGCACCCACTTGGAAGAAGGGACCATTTTGGTTTGCCCCGTATGCTCCAAACGTATTAGCTCCAAAGGCGTATACTACAAAGTAAGTTTTTTAAAATTTTATATCAAGTTTATTATACACCTTTTCCGCAAGACTAAGATGATTAATGTAATTGTCACTATTTTTATAATTTATAGCACATGTACCTGCACAGGAAAAGATCTGAAACGGCAAACAAACCAACGTCAGCTCCATTCATTATCAAGAATGAAGGAGGATCATGAAGCGGAAACAGAACAGGACATTTCGTTTCTCTTCATTAAAGTGTTTGCTAAAAGTAATTAGTGCAGAAATGTCTCTAAAAAGCTGTTGGCTAATAAAAGTTTATATAACAAACCCAAATAAACAGAACAGGACATTTCGTTTCTCTTCATTAAAGTGTTTGCTAAAAGTAATTAGTGCAGAAATGTCTCTAAAAAGCTGTTGGCTAATAAAAGTTTATAAAACAAACGTAATGCATAGATTTGGTAAAGATCAAACTCATTTTCATTTCATCGTGCTGCATCTGAAAGGTTTTCTCGCAGGAATTTCCAAAATATGGACTAAAGTTAGAGGTTATTGCACTTCCTTACTAGGTAATTGTAGCATTTGTATTTGCTGCCGCGACTGTTATATTTGTAATCACAGCATTAAATTTTAAATTACCCCAGAAAAGTAGCATTTGAAGCAAATCTAGAGTGAGCTTCTCGGGACATTTCCTAGTAAGAGCGTTTAGAAATAATTCAAAAACTTGCATTTATCCTAACGTAACAATAATGCATTCCTTGAGGATAACGGGAGGCTCACTCATTCGAACAAAATGTTCCGAAAAACTGGAAATGTGAGTGAGCTCTATAGCAACAGTTGTGATAATAAAGCAGTCATTTTAGTTGAATATTTTGGACTGCTCCACGCAAATTCTGCCATTCTTTTATTATATTAGGTGAAAGTCCGTCCGTTTGTCCCTTTATAAAAAAGTCTGGGTGAAAGCTGTATGCTAGCTGTAAGCTTATTTTTGCGCATTCGAGCTCGCTCCACTTTCAGCTCTTCCTGGTAGCTTTCTTCGTAAGAGAACCTGTTCAAATCAATTTCTTGCAAGTAGGAATGAACGAAAGTGGCCACGAACGACTTTCTCCTTTTTCCGGTTCTCTCCGTCTCCAATGTTTTTATTACAATTTATGGTGCACAGGTGAATTTGGGGATGAGCACAGTAAAGAACACAGAAGCAATGAGGCCTGACGGATATAAATAGTGGTGGCCGTGCCATTCTGAACTGTACTTTTTCCCCCTTCTATATATTTTTATTGCTGTTATTATGCACAAAGAGTATGTAAAAATAAGTTGTTTAGTTTTTTCTGTTGTAAAATGGTTTTCCTGTTAGCCACGCTAAATATCCTCATAAAACTTAATTAGCTTCTGCAAAAATTGTTTATTTTTGTTCAGCTGGGGAAAGTATATTTGCTTGCCCTCTGGCATATCCGATCCCTAAGTTGCAAGGTGTGGAGAAGCCACAGCAACCTAGGTCAATGCCGGGATTAGATCTCAGGAGCCGAGCCACATCCATTTTTTATCCATCTGAAAATATTTCTAAATATTTAAGCGCTCGACTGTTTAAATGGTGATATATTACAGTAAGTCAACTTTTTCTATGCAATTTTGAAAATCTCTTGTTAACTCATTCTGGCAAATAAACCCTTTATAAATCAACAATTGAAGACAATAATAGCTACATCGAAAGAAGAGATTTTTTTGAGCATTATATTCTTGACGGTGGTAAAAAGGAAAACACCAATAGTTATTTTTCCCAGCAATTAATAATTAATGCTCATATGGGACAATAAGTTTAGTGTGCAAATAGTCAAGCAGAGTGTGAGTGGTGACTAAAATCGACCCGACTTTATTATGAATTTTTTACAGCCGTTATAGCAAAGTGCAACGGCAAAATGTGTGTGAATGAGAAGAAAGCAAGTGAAAGATGAATACTTTGTATACACCGGGAACGGCAATGGATCCAACTGCTACTGTTGAGATCTCCATTTCTTGCAGGTTTGCTCCATTCTCACTCGCTCAGCTAATACTATTTAACCTAACTAACTAAAGCGTACAGCATATTTAATTTTGCAATAACTTTCTCCCATCGTTTAAATTTTGGCGTTTACAACATGAACTCTGCATACACAAGCATATAGTAGAATAATTAAATCTGCAACGTAACTTTTATTGTTTGTAGGGATCTCTTGGATAAAGATGTCTTTTCAAGATCTGACCCGATATGTGTTGTCTACAACCAGCCTGTGGGAACGGGAAATTCTCACTGGGTGGAACTTCTCCGAACAGAGGTTATTTGGGATTGCCTTAATCCTGACTTTATTACAAAGGTAAACAACTCCACACTAAAAACTACCGTAAAACCTTTAATTAACGCATCCCTTCTAATCTCCGGAACCCTCTAATTAGCGCAGTGGACAGAAAAAGCAGATTGCAATTATCCGAAGTTATAGTTGGCGAGAAACGTTAAAAAAATAATTAAATTTATTTCATTCTCAAATTGCCCTTGGGTGTTGGTTGCAATAGGGGCACACTGCATCAAAAAGTGATTTAGGCCATATTATTTTCCGTAGCAAAGCCATTTTTTAATTGAAAGAATTTCTAGGGCTGCGAGAGAAGCGTTTTGGTGTTTCCGCAGCTGGGGCTAAACAACTCCACACTAAAAACTACCGTAAAACCTTTAATTAACGCATCCCTTCTAATCTCCGGAACCCTCTAATTAGCGCAGTGGACAGAAAAACCAGATTGCAATTATCCGAAGTTATAGTTGGCGAGAAACTTTTAAAAAAATAACTAAATTTATTTCATTCTCAAATTGCCCTTGGGTGTTGGTTGCAATAGGGGCACACTGCATCAAAAAGTCATTTAGGCCATATTATTTTCCGTAGCAAAGCCATTTTTTAATTGAAAGAATTTCTAGGGCTGCGAGAGAAGCGTTTTGGTATTTCCGCAGCTGGGGCAATGAGAGATTTTTACGATAATTCACCTCAATTTTATTAATTGCTGACATATTGTGGCGGTTCTGAATGCAGGTTACACTAGACTACAGATTTGAAGAGGAGCAGGCTCTCCGATTCGAAGTTTATGATGTGGACAATCCGTCGCAAACTTTGGATCATCACGATTTCATTGGATTCGCCGAATGCACACTAGGGCAGATAGTAGCGTCTGGCTACAGTGGTCTCTCAGTTAATTGAATTGAATTTTAATTTAATTTAATAGAGCTTAGACACTATCGGAAAAAATTGAAATTCAAAATATAAGCACGATAAATTTGATAAATTCCTGAGGAGCAGGCTCTCCGATTCGAAGTTTATGATGTGGACAATCCGTCGCAAACTTTGGATCATCACGATTTCATTGGATTCGCCGAGTGCACACTAGGGCAGATAGTAGCGTCTGGCTACAGTGGTCTCTCAGTTAATTGAATTGAATTATAATTTAATTTAATAGAGCTTAGACACTATCGGAAAAAATTGAAATTCAAAATATAAGCACGATAAATTTGATAAATTCCAGGTGTCCTTGACTCAAAAAAAATGTCGCTTCAATCCTAAAGTTCCGAAAACAGCAAAACCGCCAAAAAGTAGAATCATTCTGACCGCAGAAGAGCTTGTACAATTCAAAGAAGAGGTAAAGTCAAAAAATTCATAAATCAGCTCGGAACAAGTTTACATTTAAATCCTCACAAAAATTAAATAAAAATACTAACGCTTATTTAGAGAGATTGCGCAGTAGACTAATTTTGTTTCGCCCTAGGTTACCTTGAGACTGAAAGGGCACGGATTGGGAAGCGTGCGATGTTGTATTTTTCCACCAGCTGTATTCTACATTTTGAGCAAGGTGAATGAGGATGGGTCGTACATTGTAGTGTACAGGTCGGAGTCAGCGCCAGGAGACATTCTAGCCTGGTTACCTGTCACCATCTCCATTCGAAGCTTGTGTAACGGAGACAAAAATCGAGGGCTTCAGTTTCACTTTTTTCAGGAAGGCTTTAACGGATACCACTCTTCCCTTGGTTACATCCTTACTTCTGTTAATCGTATGAAAGAAGCGCCCGAGGGCTCGCATGTCAAACTTATTGGCAAGAATGGAAAGGTATGTCTCAAATCTCAATTTCAGTTATAATTTGAGTAAAAAATAGCTATTAGCCAATTATCCGTAATAAAAATCCATTTTCCCTTGATAATCTCAAATCACCCCAAACTTTGGTTATCCCTCGACTAAGTTCCATTGAACAGAGAATCATTTCTAGTTCCAAGTTCTTTGCTTGACAATTTTAGGAGAAGCAAAAGGGCACGATTGAAATAGAGCCACCGGGGATTTCTCAAATCTTGGGGGATGTTTCCCATAATTTTCCGGTGACACTCATCGATTCTCCCTACTGCAAAGGAATGACGGGAGTACTGGATGCGTATAGGCAAGTTCAAATTAACTTAATCTGCACAGTTTTTAAGGATAATTTAACTAAATTAAATATATTTTAGGAACTGCATCCGGCAAATTCAGCTATATGGCCCTACGTAAGCTTTGTTAAATAATCTCTCGTTAATTACTTATGTCTTTTGAAAAGGTATTTTGAGTATTAATTGCACATCTTTTGGTATACTTTTGCCTGTTTCTAGCAACTTTGCTCCAATCATTAAGAATGTAGCTGCACTGGCAAAAGAGCAAATGGACGGACAGCACTACTACGTTCTCCTAATTATAACTGACGGAATTATAACGGACATGCCTGAAACAACTGAGGTAACTTTTCCTAAAATTAAAATCTGATGCTCTAAAACTAACTTTTAAGTCGTGTATATTATGGACGGAAGATGTAAATAATCAAATAATTTGCAGGCAATTGTAGAAGCATCTCGTCTTCCGTTGTCAATTATAATTGTTGGCGTGGGCTCAGCAAATTTTCAGCAAATGGACATTTTGGACGGTGACACAGTTCGATTGTCAGCAAACGGTGTGTACGCCGAACGTGATATTGTGCAGTTTGTGCCGTATCGGGATTCACGCTCCTGGATGGCTACCATTTGCCCGGAAATTGCTGGAAAATGGTCCAGCAGTTATGACAGTACTAGTCGTCTGGCTAAGGTTAAGCTTGCGAAGGAAGTACTTGCAGAAATTCCAGATCAATTAACATCTTTCATGAAGAGCCGGTAAATAATTTTTTGAAATTTATGCGCTTGACTAAATAGCATGCACATGCACTGATTTAGCTTGGAGCATGCAGGTATGGGTATTTGGATGCCAACAGAGGACTGAAGCACTTAGAATATGGCATGCACAGTTCCACATGGCATAGTATAGGAGGCTCACTCTCAAAAAGTTTCTATTGCATAGAAAAGCCATACTGTGCATTTTGTCGGCGGGCACCTCCGCCAAACTCAATATTAGGATTCAAGGGGAAGTATGCAGGCAACACATTAACTTAGTATTTACCTACTAGATTCGCAAAGAGTTAATTTGCGCACTACACTCCTTCCCCTAGTTCATTTCCGGGAGTTCTCTCTGTCAAACTTAAATGCTTAAATTTGTGCTCAGGGAGAAGTAAGCAGAAAGAGTAATGGAACCATCTAAAGTAGCTGGGTTTCTGCAAATACACACTTCCAAGGCTCATGCGCTCATGTCACGACATACGACGAACATGCTCAAAAAACAACTTGCATAGAAAAGTCCATGCGCAAATTCGGACGCTCCCATAGTTCAGCTCCGAAAAGACTTGAAACCATCTAATAGCTGGTTATTCCCGACATTATCAGTGTTTTCAGGCAAGCGTGAAAATTCGGCTAGAACGAAGTACTGGTGGAGAATGCAAAGAGAGCGCGAGCGTGGCGTAGACTTTGCAGGCTATGTGCGTTTTCAATTGTGTTTTTTCCGCCAAACTAAAATATTAGGATTGGTGAAGAAGTTAGTTTGGCATAAAAACGCCATGTGCAAATTGTCGGTAGTACTCTCCGCCAATTTAAAATATTAGAATTCAAGGGGAAGTATGCAGAAAGACTCGTGAACTCATTTAGTAGTTGGCTATTTCCGACATAATCAGTGTTTTTAGGAAAGTTTGTAAATTTGGCCAAAACGAGATACTGGTAGAGAGTGCAAAGTGTTAGTCCTCTCTGCCAAAAGCACAATTTGCATGCCGCTCCTTTACCAAACTGCCGGCAGTCCTCTCCGCGGAACTAAACATTAGGATTCAAGGGGAAGTAGTGAAACCATCTAGCAGCTGTAAATTTATCAGTATGTGAAGTGAAGGAAAAGTGTACCGAAATTCAACATTGTCAAGCTCGCTTTGTATAAGCGTAATACTGATCACTTCCTACGCTACTAATATTTTTTATTTAAAAAAAAACTCCTCAAATCGAAGATTGATTGAGTTTGTTAAATAGGTATTTGAATGCCAACAGAGCACTGAAGCACTTACATATCAGTTACAGTTAGAAAAAAAAGTAATCAGATGCACAGTTCCACATGACATGGTATGCAAGGCTCACTCTCAAAAAGGCCATAATGTGCATTTTGTCGGCAGGCACCTCCGCCAAACTAAATATTAGGATTCACTACTAGCTGGTTTCACTACTCTTTCTCCATACTTCCCCTTGAATCCTAATGGTTAGTTTGGCGGAGAAGCCTCCCGGCATTGTGCTAAGGAGAAGGAGCAGCATGCAAAATAGGCTTTTGACAAATACAAACAAATATTCTTGTCTACGAAGAGTATTTTTGAAATAAAAAATTAAATTTCAGCATACTACCCTCTCGAATACTGATAAATTTATAAAAATCCAGCTACTAGATGGTTTCATGACTGTTTCTTTTCTGCATACTTCCCTTGAATCCTAACATTTATTTTAGTTTGGCGTTTAAAACAATTGAATACGCATGCACTTTTGCAAAGAGAGAAGCAACAGTTTGCAATCTCAACCAGCCCTTCGTTCTAGCCGAATTTTCACACCTGCCTGAAAGCACTGGTAATGTCGAAGATAACCAGCTGCTAGATGGTTTCATGAGTTTTTTAGGGAGTCAGATTTATCTAATGGTTGGACTATGGGAGCGTCAGAATAGCTGACGGATCAAAAAAAAATTTTGAAAAAAATAAAGAGAATTCGTCCATCCATCTTCCGCTGGGCCCTTTCTATGCAGCAGTAATTTTTTTTGAGTAGGTATGTTAGTCGTATGTCGTCGTGACATGAGCCGTGTAAGTGTGTATTTGCAGAAACCCAGCTACTTTAGATGGTTCCATTCCATTACTCTTTCTGCTTACTTCTCCCTGAGCACAAACATTTAAGTTTGGCGGAGAGGACTCCCGACAAAATGCACATTATGGCCTTTTCTATGCAATACAAACTTTGTGAGAGTGAGCCTCGTATACCATGCCATGTGGAACTGTGCATACCTATTCTAAGTGCTTCAGTGCTGAGGAGCAGCGAAATATATTTATGCTAAAATATGAAATTAATTGTTTCCAAAACATTATTTGAGCAATAGCTAATGTGTTCTATCCGTTTCCATTTAGGATGATTCTTCCAATGAAGCGACAGCCGCCACCATCAATTTCCCCTGCAACAGCTTCACCTACTGACGTCAAGGAAGAGATCTCCACAAAAAATAAACGAAGCAACTCTTCGAAGCCCCTTTTAGAATTAGACCAGGTGAAGATAAGCGCTCTCAGCAGCAACACACCTGGAAAAATTGGAGCTTGCGAAAAAAATAGTGAAAAGAAAGGAGTTGTTGATGCAACTCTAAATTTAACGGATACAGCCAAAACTAATTATAATAATAACAACAATAACTCCACCTCTACAAGTAAAGCCTCGTAGTCGACTCTGTGCAGCGTCCTTTTGATCAGTACATGCATATCGAATTTTAGACTTGATTCAATTTATGAAAATGTTAACTGCTACCGATAATATTATATGGTTTAGTAGAATTATTTAAAATTTAATTCGACAACTTAATTTTAATATCAACTGTTAAATTTTCCTACGTTAAAACGGTAATTCAAAAAAAAATTCTGTATTAATTCCGTAGCTATAAAAATAAGTAAAAGCATGAATCAATCAATCAATTTTTTGGAAATTCATAATGAATCCCAAAAATTGAATATAATTGTTAGGGAATCGAGTTATGAATTTCATTGAATTATGGAATTAACTCTTGTTATAGTGGCATGGAACAGTTGCCTATACAAAAATGGAGGTGATAAAATAATCTTCGCGCTTGAAAGCTAAGACTGGTTATTTCTGAAGTGTGTGATTTTTCAAAAGTCATATTTGCCCATAGGAATTGGTAGGGGTGTTTTAGCCGTTATTAGGGCAAGAAACATAATGTTTTTCGTCTAATAGAAACTAATAGAAAAATATAGAAAATTTGCTGATGTTGTCAGCTCTAATTATCTGAGTTAAGAGTTAAATGCATATGTAAAAAAAATATGAGGCTTAATTGATTGGATGCATGGGCGTTCTCTTTAGTTAGGTTAAGTTGGTAAATCTTAAGATCACTTGGCGTAATGCTCAAATATTTAAATCAATCGTGTATATTTTTACCCGGAATTGAGTTTTTCTCACATTGTTTATGAGCTCCTTATAGTTTCCCGTTTAAAACGGCGTGATGAATCTCATTGTTGGTGGTATCTACATTAATTAAGCGAAAATCGCAAACACTTTTTTTTCCGTTGGTCTTTATTTTTATTGTCAAACCAGTGCCAGTCGTACAAACAGTAACGGATGCAATTCATACAAGTACAAATTTGAATTCCTATAGCAATAGTAGTAAAAAATAGTAGCACGAATTCGCTGCGGTAATATCCGCCTACCGTAATTACTAAAGTTAATTGTAAAAGGTTCAGACTTGTACCGGCACCGGTACATTTGCTTATTTGAATGCAATCAACTTTTTGTTACCTACAACAAATTTACAGTGTTGACTTTACCCGTTTCAAATTTATTTAAACTGTTATTTTCCTTCAGTTAAAACAATGTTGAACACTTAAGCTAAAAATTACTGTGAAATATAACTAGACTGGATAGAAACTGTTATGATAATAAATATACAGTTAAAACGTTGAACGTTAAAATCCACAAAAAAGTAAATCCAAAACTAATTCATATGCATTCATTCTGCATGTGTTCTATTCGCATCATATTAATACAAGATCTGCTCAGCTCTCAGCTGGTCTGGATCTCACAAAATCATTTTTTTGGTGTGTAGTACCGAGCCAAGTATTAATCTAACAAATTTTAATTTTCGTATTCTTTTAAGTCCGCCGTACTATAAAGGATACAAGTTATCTGTACTTAAACGTGCATATTTAATTAGAAATCAAAATCACATTAAGTTTACCAGTTTCCAGAATCTGACTTCTCAGCTCCCAGCTGAAATTTTGACAATGAATTCTTCAGATGTTTTTTCTTCCAAGGATTTTGATTCAGACAAATGTAAGAATTTGCATTTGGTTTATCCATTATCACCATTATCAGTGACTAGAAAATTGTAACAGAAATTACATCGTTAACTTTTTTTAGATGTCAACGAAGTGGGCTCGCTTGGTGTCGGTGGCGGTGAACTGCTGTCTCATAAAATGAAGCTGCAGTCGTTCTCAGATGAAACGCATTTAGCCCTGAAGAAAAACGTGTTCCAACACTATGGCCAGTTTATCGAAACTGCGAAGGACATATCGTGTAAAAAGCTAATAGCTTTCCCTAACAATTGATTTATAGCTGTGCTCATGGTTTATTAACTAATCATTTATTTTAACAGATTTAGCAGGAGAAATGTATCAAATTTCGCAAATGCTTAGAGATCAGAAAAGTGTGATTCAAACAATATTGGATACCTCGATAATAGCAAAGCGACCTTTGCTACAGATTCCAGTTACACCAACAGAACCAGAGCCAAAAGCAAAGTCGGTTGCTGACGATAACAGAAAGACAGCAGTGCTGAGTGTACTAGAAAAGGTTGAAGGAGCTGCGGTAAGTGATTAAATAAAACATTCATTAAAAATGAAATATTGAGAAATACATATTGAGAAATTAGTGGCAATCTTTATAATTATGAACTACTAAATTACATTTAGGGAATTCTTGAATATAACAATCGTGCTCTAGTTCACGAAGGGGATCTACTGGAACTCGATATTGATAGTTATACAGCAGTGCAACGGAAACGAGGTTACCTTTTTAATGACGGAATTATGCTGGCACAATGGGTGCCAAATAGGTAACAGAGGATAAAAAATTATTTGATTAATTCTTATTATTTATTTGTTTTGAAATGGATCTTCTGTTTTGAGAAAATTAGCACTACTGTTTTTACGTTCCAAATTTCAGGAGAGGTCCACAGCGTTATAAATTTGAAGCATTTTATGAACTTGGAGCGATTGGCCTTGTGGTCAATATTCGAGATCCAGAATGTCCAAAATGTGTTTTTAAACTTTTAATTTTTCCAAACGTTCACTTACTCCAATGTCCTAATCAACAGGAGAAGGTGAGTTAAAAACTGGATTTTGGAGTACGATTAAGAAATTATATATTTTTATCATTTTTGCAGGCAGTTTGATTTTTTATAATTTGTGTAATTTAGGAAGTGTGGGTTAATCACATTGAGGGACAACAAAAAATTCTACGGAATGCAGGAAAGTCGATGAGCAAAAGTGTTGAAAGTCAAATATCCGTTACGCACCAAAGTTTTTCTCCAGTGGAATCACATTCAAAAAGCCCAGAGGATTCTTTAGTTGGAGGTGTCCAGATAGCAATACCGGAATGGATTTTAGATTTTCCGGAGGATTTAGATGTATGGAATGCGCAAAGAAACTTTGTGGAAGCTGTTAATCATTACGAGAGCTTTCTGGAATTTTGCCAAGGGCAGCCCGCAACTTCTCAGTTGGTAGATATAAGGTAAACGATACGAATGACGACGTTGTGGAGATTTCAGTTCCTAACCTGGAACCTGGTCCATGACTTTGATTGTTTTTATTGTTTCTAGGACTAAAGTTGATGCAAGGATAAAAACATTGATAGACATTCTGGTAAGTGACCTTGAAATTAT
>JAHZND010003135.1:0-14594 GCA_027744115.1 Acrocyrtus sp. NNG-2020 | reverse complement strand
AAAACTTCTAACAAAAAAATTTACTTGAAAGGATTCTACGGAATGTCATCACCACGATGAAGATCGCCGTATTCATCGTTTGCTAAAGGAGGCCAAGAAGCAGCAGAGGTTGTATGCAAGTCAGGGATCCAATGGGGAAGGTAATTACAACTTCGGATCAGGATCTTCACAATTCCCCCAGTTTCAGTTTCCAAATAATGGTGGATCAAACTCAGGTGGAGGAGGCAGCAGCGGCGGCGGTGGTGGAAGCGACTCACCGCCACATCCCATTCTGACTCCAGGCTCAGGAGGTGGTAGCAGCGGTGGCGGTGGTAATTTTGGCACCATAGGGTCTTCCATTTCAGGTGTGATCCCACCTGCTGGAGGGAGTTCCTCCAACTACCCTCCCCTCCTTCCCAACTTCCCATCTGGAAGCCAGATTGTAGGACAACTTGGACTTAATCCAGAGCTTCCACAACGACCACATTACCCCATCGAGCAAGTCAACAGAGGTGTAAATACAATCCTCAACGGAGTCAGATCCTTGGACCTGGGACAAATTTTAAGAGGAGCCTTTGTCTTCCCAAGGAATGAGAATGTGAGAAGTGTTGCAAATAATGTGATTGATACAATCTTCGGAGCTGCTAGACAACCCGCGGGAGAAGCAAGATCAAGATATTAATTTTTTAAACCACCAGTGTCCTCACGATGCACAACCATTACAAATCTGTCAACTGTGATGTGACATTTTATGTAGCTTTTAGACATAATTACGCCCAGTATTTTGTATTTATTATATTTATAACATATACCTATATACATGTTATATTATCTTTTGTACCTCTCATTTAACTAGCTGTATGTATTATAGTAGCATCTTTAGTAGATCTTACAGTAGTTTATAATCGTAATAAACGCACAAGACTTTTGTAGATTTGTAAAAAAAGCAAATTGTTTTTCACACTTTTATTGAATTTGCACGACTACGAATGCCGGTATGGCGAATGGTGCAAAAACATCTAGGTACATATGTAGGTTGGCCAAAATTTTTATGAAAGGACATTTTAAGGGTGAAGGTCGCTGCGGGAGGAGGCAACCAGTTACTAGTTACAGTGACTAGCGACTCTTCAAGATACATAGACGTGTGGTTACTTATATCATTTTAGGAAAACTGGGCGCAGGCAAACGCTATCTGCACACGCATCTTAAATGCTACACTTGCACTATCTCTACAGTAATATCTCATCTCTCACCATATTTGCAGCAAACAGTGCAGGATGTAGGAAGAAATCATCTTAAACTGTAACTGCAACTGATAACCATTAATAGGTAAATAGGGTGAGGATGTCTCCATGCATGGCATTACTCCTGTTTTCTTTAATTGCTTATAATTTCAAGGTGTGTAAGGAGAGTCAACTATTGCACTATTGCGACAGCTCAGATTCCCAAATTAAAAGGAGAAAATCCCACTGAGTTTTCTTAGGAAGTCAAGGCAAGGCAATAACGAAGAAAGAGGTCACTAATAAGCTATTAATGTCCGTGTACACTTTTTTTTGCCCAAAATATATGGTCACATTATCTTATGCCCGCGTAGAGTCTACCAACATTATATAAAGATGCGTGTTATACTCAATAAGAAAATCATGACCTGTCAAAATAACCTGTCTTTATTCAAGTTGTTAAGCGTTTGTTTATATTTTGTAGCCTCGTCCACTAAAACTATTATTGGCACTAGGAAGTTATCGAAATATGGGTTAGCAGTTAGCAGGGACTGTAAAACCCTGAAAATATTTGTTTAAATACATTTTCCGATGCAAGAAATTTAGTAGACTATTTTGAGCGGTGAAGCAGAATAGACAGGGATTTTCGATACAGCGTCAACGTGAGCGTCGGCATCGTCCAAAATGAAATTATTTTTTATTTTAGTTTTACTTGTGACTCTTTCAATTGTGGTAAGCTGAAAATATAATCACATCTAACATTGTCTATTACGTGCTAATTTATTTACTAAGTTGTAATTATCTATCCACTGTACTTATCTGAGCAGCACCACTCCGAGTCAACCCATGACAAAGACAAGCACAAGGATAAAGATAAGCCCGACTCCTACAAACCAATTATCCGCCTCCTGAAGGAACTTAGAAAAGCGAGAAAACACAAGCATAAGCATCACAAATATGGAGGTGACGATTCAGAGTCAGATGAATCCAGCGAGGAGGCACCTTTCCACTTTGGAGGATCAAATAATAACGGAGGACCTGACTTTGCCAGGCCTTCTATCTTCCAACAACAAAGACCTCCGTTTGGAAATGGTGGGAATAACGGCAATCCAGGTAATTTACCTATAAATTTTCCTGGGAATGGTGGGGGTAATGGAGGTCCAGGTCCAGGTAGTTTCCCCATAAATTTTCCTGGGAATGGTGGGGGTAATGGAGGTCCAGGTCCAGGCGGGTTACCTATCAATTTCCCAGGCAATAATGGCCAACCTCCACAAAATCCGATAGAGCAACTTAACCAAGGCTTCAGGAGCGTTTTGGAGGGGCTCGGATCTCTAACGTTAGGCCAGTTGCTACAAGGTGGATTTGTGTTTCCAAATAATTGAAAAAAGTAATCTGCTAGTTTTAGTGCAAAGGACTGTGATCTTCAACTAATTGTAAAACCCTTTCAAATAGTGTAAATATGTGTCATTATTATTTATTGCAATAAATATGATGAGATAGAAAATTCTGGACTGTGCATGTTTTCCTTAGGCCTTGATCTTAAATCAAAGTGCTAAAGTAAAATTACCTACTTATTAGTTCTAGATTGCATGAAAATGTAGCGAATTAAAGTTTACTGATCTCGTGTTCCATCTAGTGCCTTGAGTAGTACTAGGGTGCAGCAGAAGAATGAAAGGTGAGTAGCTATGCATACTACAGGAGGAGCGGGGCTAGTCCAATAAAAAAGAGCACAAGTCTAGTAGAGTCAAGAAGCTGCTCCCTTCCAATTCCAACTCTCCAAAAGTCTTGTTGACAAAACTTTAAAATTTCTAGCTACCTACGTACGATACCGAAAACCTTACAAAATACGCGGAAGTGTGATCCAGTGACAGCCAGTCTTACTTGATACTTGGTAAAAAAAGGTAAAAATGATACTTTACAGGATATAGGGTATTTATAATCGCTGGAAAACCGAGATTTCCGAAATTCACCCACATTGCAGCTCCCTTACACTGCCGTATAAAGCAAGGCAATAGCATAAATATGAACTTGCCAGGCAAGCCGACTTCCTGGAGAAGTCAATGCCCAACGTTTTTAGGTATAGTATGCTTCCCCACAAGGCTGCAATATTTAGTAAATCCCTCATCTCGTTTTTTTTTATTTTTTAACCCTTACCCAAATATTCCACCGCCACATCTATTCAGTCTCGCACTAAAAAATACACATTTGATACGTTCTCAGCACCAACTAAACCAACAAACGAGCGACCCTCTTCCTCTCTTTTCCCAACTTCTCCCTACACACTTACACAGTCCTTGACAGCACTCATTTCCCATTCTAGTAACACAGAGCATTCCATCCCCCTTTAAAATCGCTTCTCTCTCCCCTTTCTTCTTTTTTCCCCTTGTCCTACTCTCTTTCCCTGTATGCATGGTAAACTCTCAAAGAACTTTCTCGGGTTGTTATGTGTTTTGTCTGACAAGAGGGTGGGTGGTTGGTTGCTGCATGTTTTATCCCTTTTTCCATGAATGCTTCAAGCTACAATTGTTATGAGTCATCATCACCCATCTCCACAGTTTTCTCGCAACCCTCCGACTGTGGTGACGTGTTCCTATGTCATCCTCAACCAACACTATTGTGATGTTAATTTTTAGCACTAGCCCTAGTCAAGTGTCCGTCTATTCAGTGATTAAATAATCTAGTCTAAAGCGCACTACCAAAAAATATTTCTCAACTTGTGACTGTGTAAACCTTAAATTTCCACTAAAATTATAATAATGTTCGACAAAACAATTAACGCTGATGCCCAACCACCACAGCCAAAAGCAGCATGCCAACCACAACAACCACCCGACCCGTCACCACTTCCATCCCCCAACCATACAAACAATCATCCTCCCGAAAAACACATATCCTCTGTCGTTCCAACAACTATACAACTCGTACCCCAGCAGACCATCTCTCCTCCGTCAACACCTTTGCTAATAATTCCCACTCAACCTGCAATGGCACCTCCTCCCCAAACATTTCCAGCAACACAAGCGTCCACACTCTTAAAACTGTTTGTGGGACAAATCCCCCGCCATCTCCAGGAACTTCATGTCCGTCCGTTGTTCGACCCGTTCGGTCCCATCCTGGAGTTTACCATTTCTAAAGGATAAAGTCACAGGAATTCATAAAGGATGTGCATTCCTCACATATGCGAACAACGAGGATGCGATAAACGCGATTAATGCTGTCCACGAGAAGATTGTGCTTCCAGGGGTAAGTTTACGTATTTTTTCCAGTAGTTAATCAATTAAACAGGTATAATAACAAGAGTAGTCCTAAGTCCTCTTCCTGTTTTCTTCTCCAACTTTTTGCAAAAAAAATGAGCATTCATGTGAAAAAAATATATCCAATTTATTAAGTGAGAGCATCAAGTGGACACAAAAACGCACATCGCGTCATATTTCCAATAATATCTGCGCTTTCTTTNATATTTCCAATAATATCTGCGCTTTCTTTTTTTTACACTTTCCTGTATCTCCCGAGATTCCCCGAGAGCGCGATAAACTCTCCTCTTCCAAGCGTAATAATATATCGCGCTTGTTCAAGAGTGACTCTTTCCCTACCTCCATCCTTTCCCTCTCTCTCTTTTCACGAAAAAGCCATAAGCACATAAGAAGAGCAACAACGCCTGGAGACACAGAGTGTAACTTGCAGGTTGGAGAAAAGAGCCAGCTCACGACAACCGAAAGTCTCGCGTATAGCCTGTTGAATATGTTTTGGTTTTTTTCCGTTCTTCCTCTCGAAATATACACGAAAGTTTATTAGTAGCCAACGACAGGTAGTAGAGCTTTTCCGTGGATTTGGAGTCAACTCGAGAAGTAGACAGTGCTGTTGGACTAGTTGGAGGAGGAGGATCAGTAGGGAGGAGAGGAATATAATAACCTGTTTGATTATAACCTCCCTATTTATTTTATAAAAAGTTGACAAGCTAATAAAAAGCGATTTTTTTGTAAATTACAATTTTTCGGTACTCACTGCTTAACCCGTCGTATTATTTTATAGATGAACCGACCCATTCAGGTAAAGCCCGCGGATAATAACTCAATTTCAAACTTGACTGCGATGGAGAAAGCTACGCTTAAAGGAGGTATGTACAAAAAAGTCGCAATATCTTTTCCGCTAAAAATTCAATGATTTCCAATTATCTAATTTGCAATTAAACCATATTAACTATTTTATGCACAGAGGACCGTAAACTATTTGTGGGAATGTTGAGCAAAACCCAAAACGAGTCTGACATCCGGGACATGTTCTCATTGTACGGGGGAATTGAGGAGTGCACAATTCTGAGAAATGGGGGACCCGACGGGGTTAGCAAAGGTTAGCATTTCATCGAACAAGTTTCCAATTTCTAATAAAAGCATTTCATGTTTCATGTAAACCAGCTCAAGCTCAGGTAGGCAGCAACGTATCCCAATATTAGCTCCCTTTTCCTAAGTAGGTATATATCATTCATTATTTTAAGAAAGCATCATATTTAGGGTAATCGCATATTCCAAGCCAATTCCAACTCAAACTCATAAAAATTAAGCACAGGCTCCACACCTCGCTCACTCCACTGAGATAACCCAAAACGAGTCTGACATCCGGGACATGTTCTCATTGTACGGGGGAATTGAGGAGTGCACAATTCTGAGAAATGGGGGACCCGACGGGGTTAGCAAAGGTTAGCATTTAATCGAACAAGTTTCCAATTTCTAATAAAAGCATTTCATGTAAACCAGCTCAAGCTCAGGTAGGCAGCAACGTATCCTAATATTCTTCCCCCATTCCTACCTATCATTCATTATTTTCTTGCAAAAAAACCCTTAAGAAAGCATCATATTTAGGGTAATCGCATATTCCAAGCCAATTCCAACTCAAACTCATAAAAATTAAGCACAGGCTCCACACCTCGCTCACTCCACTGAGATGGAGAGAAACCACCTGTAAGTAAAAACTTTCCTTTTCACTTGTTTCTCTACCTTTTTCTACTGTCTCCATGCACCACCGACACTGCCAAACACGCACAGTGACTAACCAGAAAGCCCGTCTACACCGCTTCCATTGCTACTAAATCCTCTAAAATATGAAATGCTCCCTACTGTGCACTACACATATCCGGGCAGAAAAAAGAAGAGCTTATTTCATTAGACCGAAATTTTTTTTTTGCCTTCAATTCCACTTCCACTCTACAACACACTCCCTAGCTCCTTCTCTTCCTCTCTCCCTTGCCTCGCATCATCATCATCGTCATCATCATAGCTACTACGTACAGCACAATAATGCCATCACACTCATCTATCTCTCTCCCTTCTCTCCGTCTTCTTCTTCATCACTATCGATTTTCTTCCTCTCTCCCGTTTGATTTCCCTTCACATCTATTTATCCGTCCTTTAATGCGAACCCATACCCTTTTCATCTCTGGGAAAATCAGTGAAAAATAATATCTTACCTTATCCTCCATCTCTTTTGTGATGGGAACTTGGGAAAGGGAAAAAGGATGCTGAGTATTATGTCTGGAAATGAATGTGCCATATTGCCCCACAGATATTAATTAATGTTTTTATGTAACAGGTTGTGCGTTTGTTAAATTTTCAACGCGAGACGAAGCCCAAATCGCAATTAATGCTTTGCACGGAAGTACAACAATGCCGGTATTAATATTATTTAGACTATAGTTAACTGAAGTGTAATTAACTTTGTACAAATGTTAACGCTGAGTTGTATGACAAATGATTTAGGGCGCATCTTCTTCCCTTGTGGTGAAATTCGCTGATACGGAGAAAGAGCGTCAGCTTAGACGCATGCAACAAATGGCGTCAGCGTCCGCCGCGGCTGCTGCGGCACTTGCTGCAGCCGCTGCTAACTCTACAAATCCAGCAGCGCTTGCAACCGCGGCATCTCCGTACAACTATATCGTCCCTTTCATTCCACAGTCTGCGGCGGTGGCTGCTGCAGCGGCGGCAGCTGCCGCTGCTTCATCTCCAACTACAGTGCCACCCCAGCCGGTCATGATACCAGGTACAACCAGCGCCGCAATTGCCGCTTCTGCCCAACTCAGCATTAACGGAGGATCAGCGGCCCATCACCAGCATCCAGCTAACCATCAACTCCCCGCAATTAACAACCACCACCTTGCTTCAGCTACAACCGCCGCCCAGCAACAGCATCACCACCATCATCATCATCATGCCCACCATGCCCACCACCAATTCGTCCACCAAGTAATGTTTGGGAATGGGAGTGGGCTGTCCAGCTCATCCTCTTCGAGCGTGGTGTCCACCGGAGCGGGATCCTCCAACTCCACCACTCCCACCTCATCAACATACCCTCCCCAAAACGGAACGTCCCCGCATCACCATCAAATCCACCCAATCTACTATAACGGGTATACAACGGCCACAGCAATAGCTGCTGCAGCAGCGGCCGCATCATCTACATCTTCCGCCACTTCCGCTACAATTCCACAGTCCGCTGCTGCAGCCAGTGCAGCCGCGTCACAAATGTATATGGCTCCTCACCACATACTCCCCACCAATCACCATCCGCAATTAACTAATGGCGGAAACAACAATATGATTTTAGCCGCAGCGGCGGTTGCAGCCACCGCTTCTCACAACACAAACGGCTTCGCCCACCACCATCCCCACCATCACGTCTTGCCCTCCAGCTACCCGAATCATGGAAACGGAACTAGCGCTGCTGCAGCGGCTGCCGTTGCTGCTAGTATTCAACAGGCCAGCGCGGGTAAGTTTAAATCTACTACTAAATATTAATTTACTAAATGCACCGTACTACCTTAATGACGGTCCGGTAAGTTTCATGGCAATTATGCTCATCCACCATTAATCCATTGTTATAAATCCACAATCACTGCATCTTACTGCATGATAATTAATCGCTTTGAATAATCAAATGATTTTATTTTCAATGACGTTTCTTCATTAATATTTTGTTCTATATTTCATGTTCGCTTAAACCCTTGCAAACTCAAACATTTAAAATCCCTCACTAAACATTTTATTAAAAAATGGTCGGTCACGTCTCCCCGGATGAAATGTGCGACACCAACCGATTACGTCTCATTCGGTAAGTATTTTACACAATAGTCCACCTTGCAAATAACAAGCAATCTAACTCTCGAAAAAAATACAATCAATACATCTTTTACTATAAATGCATTCAAAAATTGAAACCAATTTTTATTGTCGCCAAAGTCAAGCTGTACAAATGTCTAATTTCCTTTCTCCAACTACTTTAGGTGGCCAATTATCCGGTCCAGAGGGGTGTAACCTCTTCATTTACCACCTTCCCCAAGAGTTTGGGGATGCGGAGCTAATGCAAATGTTCCTTCCTTTCGGAACGGTAATTTCTTCAAAAGTTTTCATTGACAGGGCTACAAACCAGTCCAAGTGTTTTGGTAAGCAATATATCGCATTTTTTGAACACGACTAATTATCTGCGCTCCAGTTAATAAAAAATTGTGTTATTACCCTAAACAGGATTCGTGTCATTCGACAATCCATCCAGCGCACTTGCCGCTATCCAGGCAATGAACGGCTTTCAAATCGGTATGAAACGGCTAAAGGTTCAGCTGAAAAGACCGAAAGATGCGTCCAAACCATACTAAAATGTCTCAGGGCTAGTCGGATCTCATCCGCACGTGAAGTATTAATTTTTTGGAGTGTGCACAGTTCGATATATTATACGAATTACGCGATGCGATGAATAGTTTCGTATTTACAAACCAAAGATAAAAATTAAAATGGGAAGTGTATTTTTGTAACGATATCTAAAAGTTCAACAAGAATGACGAGGAGTTGTTTGAAGAAGGCGAGAGAAAAATGGATAATATATATTAGATATTAACTGCAAATTTTTAGCTGCCAACATTAGATTAGAGGATTTAGGATAACGGAAACTTGTACTATTTTATAGCTAGTTTCTACTGTTGTAGGAAAAGATATAGATTTTTAATTTGCAATACAAGGTAAGGAGTAGTACTGCATTTTAGATAAATGCTGAAACGTTTTTCTATGTACCTACTTGTACTATTTTATAGCTAGTTTCTACTGTTGTAGGAAAAGATATAGATTTTTAATTTGCAATACAAGGTAAGGAGTAGTACTGCATTTTAGATAAATGCTGAAACGTTTTTCTATGCACCAAAAAATACATTCTAGTCGGAGAAAAGCAGTAGAAATAAAAGATGGATGGAAAATATTTGTACTTAGAAAACGCACGATGGAAGTGACACACTTCACGGTTTAAAAAAGGCCAAATATCCTAAGTCTGTAAAGTTAAAGTTACATACAATTTTATAGAAAACATTTATGGAAGGAAGCGGATGAAAAAGTATGCCACAAATTTGTAGAGTAAATTAATAAAAAAAATATTTAAAACTGATGGAAACGAAATAATTTTTAATTTTTCTTTTTTTAAAACCGGTGTAATTTTTTTTATTGCAAAAACAAACACAACACAAATACTTTTCTCGTATAAAAACAGAGCTTATCAGCTACTCAAAACAATCTGCTGCTGTTGAGGTATCAACTGCGGAGATGTCTGCCCATTTCCAAGCATTCCACCAGTCATCATTGCGTCGGAGAAGTGGACCGCTGATTTGGTGCTGAAATTGATATAATTTTAATAGTGGGATTAGATAATGCACAGAATTAGATTGCACAAAATTTTCAATTTAAATTTTTCAATTTACCTTCTCCTTTTCCACAACCTCCCACCCATCAATGGAAATGTTCCTATGCCAACAAACATGCGACAAGGCGTTGGATCTGTTGTGGCAAGCATTCCCAATCTCAGTCCTTGACCCTTCAATTCCTTCGCCAAGACTTATCCCTTTGTTAAGGTTGTTATTGAGCAGCTCTTCGCTAGAATTGAAGAGTCTGGACGCAATAGCACGTTTCCTCCTACCTCCAAGCTCATCATTATTGGTATCTCCGTTAGTCCCCAACTCAGTTTCCACCGACTCCCTAATCGCTTTCCCTACTGCCTCCACCCACAAATCATGATCCAGCTGTGAGAACGCCGCCAAGATCAGGATCTTCTCGTTCGTGGTTTGCGTTGCGGGTTGGAGTGGCGATGGATTGAAAGTTGACAGGACGGTAGTTTCTGGAGGACTGTCCACAAGGTCGCTTTTGACTACGAGGGAGAAGGAATACGGGATTGAGCTCAGGTTGATGGACGCATCCAGAAGCTCCATGTTGCGGGTAAGGATTATTCCGTGAAGTCGAAAGCCTTGAGTGGAGCTTAGCCTCGTTTCCATAGATAAGGGTGTCACGGAACTATAAATAATTCCAAATAGGGACACAATTGGATTAACATTACATTCGTGACAGTGACAGCTCAGAGCGCAATAAACAACTTACCAAAAAGAAGATTCTGTTCTGAAGCCCTTTCCTTTTATTCAGCTTCAGTAGAATCCCTTGTCTGTAAAATTCTCCTGTCAAGCTCCGCAAACTATTGACCAACTTACTGCCCTGCTTATACTGCTGATGACCAGGTGAGGGCGGTGGTAATACTAGTCCCGTAAATCCGTCCATTTCTCTCGCCAGCTCCTGCACTTTGCAGAGTGTCAGCAGACGCAGCTTCGATTTATGGTACGGATCCAGAATTCTGGTTAGAATGAGATGAATCCCGTGCATCTTTGTAAGTAGAGGTGGATCCAGGGACACATCTTTAAAGAATAAAATTCTGGCTCAGGTGCATTCCACACTTTTACCTGAACTTTAAAGGAAAAATAATCTGATTCTGCAAGTTTACCTCCAGCAGCCTTCTTCCCACCAGCACCAACTGCCCGCTTGTCCAACACCGGGGAAAAGTTAACTTTCCTGAGAACGCCACCTCCACTATTTGCATTGTTAATACTAGTCATCCCACAACATCCACATTCCAGACAAACCCGCTCCACCAAATACACACAGAGAAGTACCGGCCGCGTGATCAGCGCATCTATGGGAAGGTAACACGAGTAATCCTCCGAAACTCCTCCAACGATTTCATCCAGCTTGTGAACGTACTCCGTGTAGGTCTCCTCATTGTTGGTCAGATAGCGGAGGATAAGCGAGATGATTTCCAGGCCGTGACGAGATTCTTCCCAGATCTCTTTCTCTCGCATGAGGCTGTTTAGTTGTGAAGTCAAGGTTTCCGTCTGGGTAACGAGGGACTGTGGAAGGAGATAGGAAAGGGAATTGCGGTGGCTGAATTGGGGAGGACGGAGGCGATGAAAATGAGGAGGAGCGCGGCAAGCTAGGAGTGGCAGACTGCAGGAGCGGTTTCAAAATACGGACGTCCTTAAGATAAGTGGTGAGAACGTGGGAAAGTTCTTTCGAGAGGTAAAAAAACCAGTCAGGATCTATATGAATGATGGTGCATGATGGCCAAAAGGTAAACGTATAAAAAACAAAAAAATAAAAATAAAACCAAATTAAAGATAATTATACAAAAAATAAATAAACTTAAAACTACAAACTAAACTAGAAATCACTTTTACTCAAACGAAACCATGGCAACCAAAAATAATTATATAAAATATAAACAGAAATATCTTTATAAAATCTCAGCCAGTTAATAAACCGTAAAATTTTCTGCAATTGTCACACCTTTAAAATTGTTATTTTATTCAAATACGATTTAATTTTATCCACCAAAATTTTTCGTAAATCCTTTTTCCAAAAAATGAGTGCATATATATATAGGTTGTGTACGTACATGTAGAACCATTCGTTCATGAGTTATTTTTATTTTGAGGAGAGAACAATGTAATATAGAGCATTTCAGAAAAAATCCTTTTTTTGTGTTCAAATTGCGTACTGTATATTTTCAAAACTTGTTGTCATGACAACCTATGTAAGGTTTTGTTTTTTTTGCAAAATCGTCGTTGGGTATATATTTTTTTTCACATACCATATTTTTCCTCTTGAGCATATATATCTTATAAATACTTTGTAAAATACTGGAAATGAAATTTTAATGTCCTGTTAAGTTTTTTTTTTCTGTTCAAAAGTTTTCCCGGTCAGTGGAAAAAAAAATTAAAAAGTACGAAAAAGGAGATTTCTCGAGATCAGAAAGTAAAATGACTAGAGAATATTTTTTGGGAACACCCGTGCCAAGAGAGCTTTTTTGTGAATTATTAATAGTAATGATTGCCATGGTAACTATACACATTATTAGAACTACTCGCAGCAGCAGCCGCAGCGGCAGCACTCTGCTGATATTGTAAGTGATGCTGGTGGATTGGCTGCGGCTGCTGCTGCTGTTGGGAATAGATGGCTACTGCCGCAGCCTGATAAGATTGTGGAGGAAGGGGAGGCTGTTGTCCCACCACCGCACCGGCACCACCGCCACCCTGGTAGTAGTCCACTCCTCCACCGGGAATCACGGGAACACCCCCTCCGCCATAGTAGTGGTATTGCTGTGCCTGTGATTGCTGCTGAGGAGGAACATGGTGGTGGTGATGCGAGTGCTGGAGATGCTGCTGCGGTGGTTGTTGCTGGAGGTGATGCGGGTGATGATGTAGATGATGATGGTGAGCAGGGGTGGAAGTTGAATGGTGAATGCTCGGGGGTGTTCTTGATAACACTACAAATAAATAAACGAAACAAAACTGTTTACAAACAAAAAACAAGCCTATGTTTGAAATATATATAGTTACCATGGTTTTCTTTTCTTTTCTCTTTTTTTCTCTCATTACTCAAAAAAAAGATATCTCCTTTTTCCGTTACAGAAAGCGAGAAACTTTTGGAATAAAAAAGCGGGAAAAAAATTTGTCAAATGCTATACGTATCCAGGATTTTTTATGCAATTTTTTTAGGCTCCATGGAAATACGTATACGTATGTAGAATATATATATTTTTTTTAAAGCAAGCGTACACAAGAATAAATATGCCACACGCAAAACACACTCACACATACACACACACGCAACAAATTTAGCTACAAAAATTTGTTAAGGTATATACAAGTTTTTTAAGCGTTATAATTATTAGTTTTTTTTTACAAGTTGGGTCCGTAGACTATATCTCTGTGTACATGATTAAAAGTGGAATAAAATTTTTTGGATGCTCTTTTCGCCTCCTTCTCCTTCAACATTTTTTGTTGATTTTAGCAACTATTTAGGTATGTAGTTAAAAGCATGTAGTAATTTGTAGTTAAATGTTGTTGATTGTTTCCAGTGTGTACTTGTCAAATATTATTTTTTTACAATTTTTTTACAACCCTATCATAACAGTTTTCTCTCATTTTAACGCCGATTGGTAAAATTCTTTTCCTGTGCTTTTGTGCGTGTGCAAAATTCTTTTCAGTATGCAAATTTCTTTGTTTGATCAGGTAAACGGTTTCCAGTTTTGAATAAAATTTCTTTTTTGTGCTTTCCCGCGTACAGTAAATAACAAGCAGCTTCTATGACAAACCGTGGATGAGTAGCACTACTCCATTTTTTACCTACATAACAGTATCTTCGGTTCTCGTGGCAACACCTACATAACAAGATTAGCTGGGGCTAATTAATAAATAAAGAAAAGCAGCTGAAGAAAAAATCTGATCTAATTGCTATCAAAAATAATTTCCCCCCCGATTACTCTAAGCTCCAGTGTAACCCGATGCCTTTTCGTATTCCCTGTACTGCTGCTAACCGTTTTATTCCCAAACTCTACGTCCTCATCCTCCTCCTCTTCCCCTTCACAATCTTTGTTGCTACTGTCATCTCTGACATTTACTTCCCTGACAATTTCTGTGGTGACGATAACATCCCCACCGCCCCCTCCACCTACTGCGTCAGCTGCGCCGTCAGCACATTCCTCCCCATCGACCAGGTTCTCCCCCACCTCCTCCCTATCCCCAAACACTGCATGATCATCTAAATCATTCAAAGTTGCACTGCTGTCTCCCAGCTCACTGGTCAGCGTTACTAATGGAGCGTGATCGCCTATCCCATGCACACCGTTATTCCCTCCACCTGCACCACTTCCACAAACACCACCCCGTCCACCACTTAACTTTGCCCTAAGTCCACTCTCAATCTTTTCCATGAAACTGTTATCGCTCATCTGATCCGTGCTTGTGGTCGTATTGGTCACCTCACTAATCCGGCTGAGCACCCTTCTCCCGCCAATCAGCGGCATGCAAAGCCTCACCTTCTCGGTGGTGCTCGACTCTTCAGTACTCTCCGATACTGTTTCAACCACACCACCTCCCCTACTGCTACTGTTCCCTCCTCCATTATCCACCGTGTCGTACTCGTCGATAAACTCTATCCCTTCTTCATCCAGAGTTTCTAACCCTTTCAAAATTCCACCTTCCTCCCCAGAGCTGCCCGTACCAGGGCCTCCGCCGCTGCACGTATCTTCTGCAATCCCCTCCCCTCC
>JAHZND010003134.1:0-15813 GCA_027744115.1 Acrocyrtus sp. NNG-2020 | reverse complement strand
CCTACCTAATTATATATGCAAGAAAATCCTTATCTTCATCATCAATCTCTCATTTGACTAGGTTGGGCGAAAACCCTTACGGCGTGAGCAGCTTTAACTTGGAAAACTGACAATAATGTTTAGGTCCGCCTAGTTTTTACATGCGCGACACCAGCGAGCAAACAGTAGCGTAGCGAAATCACGATATGATGAGCATGAGCAAGGTAAGTGTTGGTGTTTTAAGTGTGTTTACAAAGTTGTGTCAAAACACACAAAAATCCCAATACTGAGAAACGCAGCATCCATTCTCCATTCCAAAAAATCACATCACTCACTTCACTTGTCTCACTTGCCTGTCATTGTCCTCATGCTTGTTTTGTGACATGAATTGGATATCGATACTATTATGATTCCATGAAACCTTAAAGCGCAAAATAAAGTGGAAACTTTATCTGATCAGATCACCACAGATTTTAACTCTGCTGAAATCTATATCAACTTATCAATCATAATTATCATTACATGCAAGGGCATTATATAACGTAACGTTAACGTAGAATGAGTAAATTTTTAAAAATGTTTTTTGACTTTTTGACCAGCGGTCATAAGTGAGCAAATTCCATTTATCAGGTCATTCCTCCTAAATAGATGATGATGAGATAAATTAAGAAGAGTATCAGAAACCTTGAATGTAAAGTGGTTGCGAGGGTTGAAGGTCATGTTTGCTACTTTAAATTAAGGCGATTAAGTAGGATAAGTAGCAAGTATACCTACTTTCTAGGTGATGATGATGCATCCATGCAATTCTCTATTGCTTGTTTGTGATGCATTACGCGCAGTCTTTTGTCCTTGACAAGATCATGTTAAATCCTGTCACACCACACAAATTATGGATGGACTTTTTCCATGGAATGTTTTTTTTTTTTCAAATTAGGGAGTTTTTGTAGAGTCGCAGTCACACATTATCGATTGCATAAATACTTGAAGCTCTAAGCCGAATGCAACTGAAATTTTTGTAAAATAAAATATGAGCTTTCTCTGTACATACCTATCCAAGTATTTATATAGCAGAATGATTTCATACCCATAACTTAATTAAAAACTCGCGAGTAAAATTTCAAACGAGCAACGAAATTGTATGAATGAAATACACAGGTCATTTTAAAAAGGAATAAGATGTAAATAGGTTATATTAATTAATATTATATCTTTTTGGTTATTTTTAGTGATTCGGAGAGTGACGACGACACTGCCGAAACGACTGACGACAGGTCCCCTTCCCCTCCGGTCCTGCCGATGACAAATCAACAAGTACAATTAGAACCAAAGGACAGGGCAAGCGATCGCGCCCCATCGGAAATTGCTGGTGCTTCAACGGAATCAGGAGGCTCTGGAGACTCAGGGTGTTCCGATGACGACGATGGGGCCTCTGAAACGGAGGTCTTTGCCGGACGCGGACCAAAGACTAATGCGAACCTAACTGAACAAACGCGATTGAAACGGAAACGTTGTGCTAGCACCCCGTCTAACGTAGGCCAGTCATCTTCGGCAAATGGATTTGCTGAAATCTCATCTTCGTCGGTTTCCCCCACCATGGGAGAACCCGGCACCACCCCACCGAAAAGACGAAGATTTCCATCGATCTCACTACCTCCCACTTCCGCCATTTCTCAGTCCAATATGTCGGAACAGGAGGCCAACATTCGAAGGAAGATGCTTGAAGATCTGGAGGTTTTCAACACTCAGATAAAGCAGTTAGCTGTAATTGAGAAAACCAAGAATAGGTTGCTGGAAAAAATGTTGATTATCTCATCGGCTCTCAAAAACCAAGGACGGGCTAGTCCCACTGCCACCTCCGCTACTAACTCTCAAGACAACCAGTAAAAGCTAATTAAACGGTTTTATGTTCTCATATGTATTAATTATCATTACAGTTAGGTATTCTTTCCATGTATCTTACAGTTACGGTTTCAAATGTCAAAAAAGTCAGTTGATGTATTAATTTGTTAAGTTAGACACTAGCTGAACATGTATTTTCAGAACAGATTTAAATGTTCCGTTTAGTTGAAAGTTCACTACTTAGCTTTCGACATATAAAGCTATGATAATCGTGTTTTAAATGGTTGAAGTAATAATAATGAACTCTACAAATGTCGCGAAACATTATTATTACTATTATTACATATTAGTTACTACTTTATGTTTTAAGATTACACAACAGTTTCAGCAATGACTTTTGTTCCAGTATATAATCTCCCAATGTGCAGAGAAGTCATATACATATACACTAAAATACGAAAAACTACTTCAGTTTTGAATGAAAAGGGTGAGTACAATGATAGTCTATTCGTAAAATTTAAAAAATGAAACATATACAAATGTTAGGTAGTGTTAGTTCGTGATAGCTCAGGTGGAAAATGACTTTGTAGTGTACCCCTATGTAAAACTATAGGGTTATTATCAATCCTGAACAAAAATGCTAACCGAGCGTTGCAGATCACAAAACAAATTCAGAGCGTACCATTTAACTTTCCAAATGACTTGACCCAAGCAACAAAGCCAACAAATTGTCGTAACAATATTACTCTGTCTCATGACTTCTCACTGAAAAAAATTACTTACAATTAGCACCGCTTTAAACTTAATTCTCAATAATTGTTCCCGTTTGTATGCACACAGCTTGTGAGTTGTGACGACCTTGTGAGTGAGTGTGGCTAACAGCTTATTCAGAAGATACTGTATTATTGCAATAATTTTTGTGTTATTGCAGATATTACGGAGAATGAAATACGTTATAGGTACTAGTTTCTACAAATACATATAGCTAGCTATACTCCGTTTAACCAATAACAAATTGTTGTAAGTTCTCTACAATTAAAAAAAATCAACAAGCTAATCAATCCAAAACTTGTCCAAATAAGTGACTACAAAAATACATGCTGAAGGAAGCAAATTAGGAAGTGGTAAATATCCGGTTTGGGTTTCAAAATAATTCCGTATTTGCAAAGGCAATGTTTGTTTGATGATATTATACTATTGGACTTATCGGAATTCCAATACAAATAAAAATATATGATTTAGATATTGAAAACAATTATTTTCTCGCGGTGATTTGTGATTTGCATTTTCATGCGTTATTTCGCTATTTCTGAATTATTGTTGGAAATTACATTTTACGATTGAGAAAGAGGAAAACAATGCAAAGCTTTCTGCTAATGCACCGTAATTGGTTGTAATACCTATTCTTAATTTTTAAATCTTCCATGAAATCATATTTTCTATATCATTTCCCAATCCCCAAAAGAGAAAGGTTACTGCTGTTATGCGCGGGTTGTGAAATTATTTAGAACTTCCACTTCTTTGCAAATTTTACGATAAATAACAAAATCATATTAGAATTGTCTAGGAGGGGAACTCCCGTCCCAAGATAAGAGATATTGCGAAGTAATGAAGTGCTTGAGCAAATACATCCTGTGTGGAATATTATTTGATGCGCCAATATTTATCTGCACTCCAAACTATTGTAATGCATTCTAAATAATTTATTTTATTCCAATGACCAAATTTAAACTTGAGCGTGTATATGTGGTTGTGGTATCAAATCAAACATAGCTTCCGAACGGAAGTAGGAAATTGGTGAAACGCTAGACGCTGGGTAAACTGGAATTCGAACTTACGCAGGAATTTTGTTTGCATTTTGCCTGCCTATAAATTGCATCTTCAGGCAAGAGAATTGCGTATTTATCACTCACTGAACTATTTTTATTAGGAATGTCAATGTTTTTACAAAGGAAAAATACAGGAAGTTGGCGAGAGTGCGTTGCAGTTCCGTTACATAACAATTGTGACATGCGTTCAAATGCAGTGAGTGCAAATAGTCTTGGGGTATAAAAAGGTGTGAAAACCATCAAGCAACTCGCCAGTTCATTGAATTATATATCCGACTTGTGGTTAAACTAAGCGAGCACCGATATCTTAGCATTCTCAACTTTCACTGCATCTATATCTGCAAAATGATTTTTCCATTAACTCTCGTGATTATCCTCAGCTCTATAACCTGTACTAGTGGCCTAAGTATCCAGTTATCTGATACCAGAGCTCGAATTTCAGATCCCGCCCCTTCCAGGAATGGCACATATATTTTTACAAGCATTATGGATAACTCAGTAAGTGACTGCAAGTTTGAAAACAAATTAATAAAAGCTCATTAAAATAAAGGGAATCTTACTTCTAAATTGTTGTACTTTTTAGGTAATCACAGTTCATCCAAATGGAGAAGTGACAACAGAACCATTTAATGGCTCGCCGGAGCAAAAGTGGAGAGTGATTCGACATCCATCAAGTATAGCTACTTTTAATAATTAATTAATTATTAATTTCAACATTATCAAAATGCCATTAACTAGGGAGCTTATTTTAAATTTCATTTTGAATCCAATCCAAGATCCTGATGCCCTTGAGTTCAAACAGGAAGTTGTTCCGTACAATATGCTATCTGGATACGAGGATCCTCCAGATAATCCAGGAGTCTTTCCTCGCCCACTCGGACTAGCCGACCGCGGTCCAGTCGAAGAAACCGGCTCTTGGAACATATTAATTAGGGGGAGGTGGTGCATACAAGCAAATGGGTACGAGCTGAAATTATTACCTACATTATTGTCTTTGTAATTATCGTTCACAAATTTAATCAAAATTTCAATCTGCGCAGATATGGATATCCAATGGACATGGATGACTGTGAATACTTTGTTGCCCCTTGGCAGTTGTGGAAATTGGAAGAAGTATCAGAATGAAGCAGTGTTTTGTATAAATTTGTAGCTTGTACATTTTGTATATCATACCACTCACCATTCCTATTCCTATTATATTTCATCATCATGTATTTTACCGTGTTAATAAAATGACGTACTATAAAGATTCAGTGAGCCAATTTGCAAACTGCTAACGTGTCTAGAAGCAATTTTCCATAATGTGAAGTCGACCTACCAACCCAATTTCTGCATTGGCACCTCCAACTTCTGACAAAATGTGATTCCGTTTCACATCGCCCCATAATATCGCTATCACCCTCCTATCATTTATGCCACGCAGATAACAGATCGCATCTTTAATAGCAAGTAATTTCCAGAGGATCGTGCTTTTCCTAAAAAGCAGAGAGTATGCGGATGCAAGAAAAGACTTTTAGATGAGATAGAGGAATAAGTATCATGCGGAGAGGAAATAGTAGGACCTTCAAGGACAAACAAGGCAATTTTGCAAAGCAACTTATGCCGTGCACCTCGCCACCACCACCACTACCGCCGGCAAGGAAGGAAATGGAGTGATGGCCTGAGGAGGCTGCTATATTACATTTTTTAGCTCAACTACAACCGCCAACTACACCAGCAGACGATGCTATTTGATGTTTAATGGTGATGTCATATCGTATCATAATTATTTACATCCATTCATAAATCATTACAAATTACAATTTCATCCTGTTTCTGTTTTGCAATTATCTGCAGGATCTTTCCAGGAAGCTGGAACCTATACTAAAGCTGAATGCAGATAATAGGGTTGTACTAGCACAGAATAGTATGTCTTATACCCTACAGTTTACTACAGTGTGTGAAGTCCCACTTGGGCGACACGAAAACTGACGATAGCCAACCTCATCTCTTCAGATATAAATCTGAAGGAAGTGATGCTCCTTTACTCATGATATTATTATGTGGGTTGAAGTTGAAGTTGAAACTAATGCTCCTTTTCCATCATCAGTCTACTGCATCAAATGCATACTAACTATACCGTAAAATGTCATTTTTGCACTGGCTCCCTTCGAGCAGCATAATAGGTTTGACAATAAGCAATGAGCCCATGCACAAGGCTGCGTAATTGACAGCCAGTAATATCCTCAGATTTAGATACCATTTCAATTCCGTAACGTATCCACAATATGAATCATAGAGCACAATGAAAATTAGCGACAACAATCTAGCAAAATACTTCTGCATTGTATGTACTTTATTGTTCATTGTTGCTTTTGCAACCGGCTTTTCTTTTGCAGCTCAATCGCAGCAAACAATGATGGTGTAAGTTTATGCATGTAAGAAGCAAACAGAGTTACGAATATGTCAGTCAAGCAAGCTGTTTTTTTGCATCCTTTCAAAAAAATTATGTTGCGTACTACCGTTTACAACTTACAATTTTTATTTTTTAAAAAATTCAATGCCTTCTGGGAGCATGAAGATATAGAAGCTCATTGAGAACTATGCCAGTGTTAAGATTTTCATCTCCATCAGATAAATTTTATTTTTTACAAGGGTTTATTAGCTATTAGCTATTTCAATGAAGAAAATTATGTCAACAGTTTGTATTCCATAAGTGCAGCTCCGATAACGTAACAACAATGTCAACAATGCAGATTATTAAACTGAATTGAGTAAAATGACTTAAGTTTACTTGTAATTATGTGTGTTTTTCAAAAATGTAGGTTCGATTTTTTTATGATCTAGCGGATATGGGAATAATATTAGAACTTTACAGCGCAAGCTTAAATTAGTAGCCTTTGTTAAAGTGTAAGTTGGCATATTGACAGTTTTAAGGCAGTACAGTTCCCACGATATGCCAGAGTAAATTTTGCTCCAACTTTTGTAGTTCATGAGCAAGGCTAAAAAAGGTAAAGTGGAAAATACTTTTTTAGTACTTTTACAAAGTGCTTTGAATTTGCGTAAGCACAGGAGAAAAAATATATTTTAATCGATATATAGAAAAGAAAAGCTGTAAATGAAAAAAGGTTTTAAATTACACGTGTCCTTCCCATATCTCTGCTAAAAGGCTTAAATTACCTGCTTCTTCTGTAATGGGGTGCTCTCATGGAAGATACCATAAAAATTACATTTCCTCTCAGTTATTACGATCATATCAGTATCGATTTATCGGCTATGGCTTTGCCAAGGAAAAGGTGACATATGAAATCCGATCGCCTGCAACAAAAATATACGTCCCTGCTAATGTGCTCTGGTTCAAGGAAAATCGATTTATTCCCGTAGCCAAATTATTGTTTTTCACCACACTTTATGTCCACTCATCAGCAGATTACCTATTAATACTCCGTGGCGTTCCCATTTCGCCTGCCAAAAGTGACAGGTTGCTCCTTTAATTCAGTGTGACAAAAAAAATCCCTCCTCATGGTTAAACTTTTACTTTTTCAGGATTTATAAATGGATTACTTTTAAGAAACAGTGGCAGAATGAAATTTTTGGTTTGCCACTAATCTCTCCATATTTTATTTTTGATCAAATTTAAATGACAAAACTGCCTCAGGATTAATACAGCCTTAGACAGCTTACCATAATGATTAAACAACATTGGCCAAAACATTAAGCAACAGTAAGGACAATGTATTTCATTAAATTATTTTTTGCATTATGTGCTGTGTTCTTTGTATGACCTAAGACCGCACACAGAGCCTTATGGATTGTAAAAATGCGCTGTGGTCAAAACTTTGCAAAGTTTTGGCTAGACAATGTAGCCCCATTCCATTTGAAATTATTTTCGGATCACGCCAATTACGACTGCACTTTTGTAAGTCTACCTGCGAAGATTTCAAATAGACAGTTGAGCTTTGAAAAGGGCGTATACTTGACATATTTTTTTATTTGGGAATATTAATCGTGATTTCCTCCGTCTTTCATTCATATAACGAAGATCTGCCGTAATTCGCAATTCGCGTTTTCATCCTTCGCGCATGTAAGTGCAGCGCTGCTTCGGTCACACTAACGGAACGCCAGTTACCTGAGCTGAGAGTTCATAAATACCTAAATGCGATTTCGGTAGAGTTTTGCAAAATAAAATGCGATTGCATCTCATTTCGACTTTTTTTTTTGCAATTTTCATATGCGCGATCGTCGTGATCAACAGTGCCAAAAAAGATTCACACATTCTTAAAACATTTTTTTCTGGTGTACTCCTTCTTCCTTCTCAAGGGAAGTAATAAGCAGTAAATTTTTATTCGAAATTATATTTTTTGCAAAAGTCAATTCACATTATTATCTCCTCCGCAGACTGACTAATCCACCTCGGTCATAAAATTAAGCCTTGTTCCTTGTCAGAGCTAAGCTTATTTACTACATTAAAAAAACTTTTGCATACAGTTTTGCATTTTTTATCTATTCACGATTCACTATTCCTCTCTGAAGAGCTCCTCTAATAATTACCCGTATTTTTGGCAGTTTCCATTTTCACGATTATATAGAGGAGCCTAATCCCAGTCTAAAAGATACATGCCGAGCCGCCAAGATCTTTGCACTCCTACGTGTGGGACTAGCTAAAATAAAATTGCATAAAACAAATTTCGAGACTGTAGTCTACAGCAGAATTGCATGTAAACTGAGCAGTGAACCCTTTTGTGTGATGTAGTGTGCGAACATGACTCTTGAAGAAACTGCATAATGCCATAACGCGCACTTCACTTCTCCCCATCCACAATAACTTGGAAGCACGCATTTAATGTATGTCAAACTGAAGTACGCACGATATAAGGATTAGGTAAAAAGAAAGAAAAATATTGTTAACACGTATTTGGTAACTTTTAGCCAAAATAGCCATTTTTTCGTGCCATTTAGCTATCAATCTCAAAAGAAGGGACTGCCATACAATGATGAATGAACTTAGCTCGGCTCTCTTATATTGCAGTAGAAAAGAAGGTGCGCGAGTAATAAGTGCAGCACAAAGATAAGGGAATTCCTTTTGATGTTTTTAAAAAGGGATTTTTTTCATTTTTCTTGGGATGCCTCAACCAAGAAAATATATTTTTTTGCTTGCTTGTTGAGCTGATTACCTAGCATGCGTAGGTATAAAAAAAAACTTCGTAATCTTCCATTTATGTATTTGCCAGTTTTTATTGCTCACGTTGCCTCTTGCCTCTGCAAAATGTATGTACTGTGGGTAGTGAAGAACAACGCATCGCATATATTGCATTACGCAGTGAAGATTCCTCTCGAATAATACTGAACAACATCATACCTTTTACTATTAGTGACTATGGTGGAGGAGGACAGCCAAAATAAAAGTATGAAAGTATGCATGAGAGCAATTATACAGCGAGTTTTCGAGTATTTTTTTCCCTTTTGCTTCTTCAAATTGGTAGTAGTAGCGAACTGGTTTAACTCGACAGTGACTCTACTTGGTTACCTGTAGTCAGTCAGTTGCCTCTTAGTCATTCTAGTGTGAAGTTGTACGGTTGTACCTGTGCGTTGTTAGGAGCCACGATGGGAAGGGATATTGCTCAGTGTACGCAAGCCCTTCTTGTCAGCAAAACTGAAATGAAAATTAGTGAACGTGTAGTGTTGGCTATAGTGGAAGAGTGAGCAATAAGCTAACCAAAAAGCCCAAAAAACTGAGCGGAAGGGGCTCCTTGTTCCTCGTCTAATTTTAATGTGCTGTTTATGAAAAAAATCATTTTGCACAAATTTGTATTTACAATATTTACACTGTGCTGCTAATTCCGTGAGCGATTTTTTTTAACAAAAGTTAAATTTTTTCTGTGAAAAAACAACACATTTTGAAACTTCCGATTTGAGTATTAGATTCTCTCACAGAAAATAATAATAAGACGAGTAATATTTTTGGTAGCGTGCTCTAAATAGATGTAAAAAAGGGGTATGAGTACATCCACCACAGAAATAAAAAAAATATTGAGATTTTTCTACAGGAGTAGCTGAAATTGGATAGATCACATAGATCGGAAATATACAGAGTTAAGTTTTATACGCGAGCAGTGGTGATTGTGCGTTACTGTGTAAACGTTTCCCACGAAAAGTTCACATTAAGTATAATGGTGCTGTGCACGGAAAATATTTGGGAATCCTTTAAGTGAGGTAAGTCGAATTAATTAATTTAAAAAAAACTTCTGTATAAAATATTTAAAAAAATCTTCTCAAAACAATCATTTTTACTATGAGGAAGTGGTCAAAAAAAATCTTGTCAGAAGGTATAGCTGCCGAGAGTCTTCCTTGTCTGGAACTGAATGTTACGCGGAGTATACTGGATTTTGTATTTTTATTTTCATGAGTAATTCCTGCGTTTGTTTGCATGTTTGATACCAAGTTACTTGACCTGAGAGCTTGAGACATCGATTTCATATGGCTTTGTTGCAAGCGATGTTTGCTACTGAATGTTACGCGGAGTATACTATATTTTTTTATTTTCATGAGTAATTCCTGCGTTTGTTTGCATGTTTGATACCAAGTTACTTGACCTGAGAGCTTGAGACATCGATTTCATATGGCTTTGTTGCAAGCGAACCGTTTGCGTTTGGCAATGGTATTATAGGAAATGACTGGAAGGAAAGGAAAATATTTTCGCGTGTGGAGAGCCGACATAGCCCATAAGTCCATTAGTGCATTTTGTGTGTGATGTTTAGCTCTAAAAGAACTCGGAAAAGCCATTCAGCTATTCAGNGCGTGTGGAGAGCCGAAATAGCCCATAAGTCCATTAGTGCATTTTGTGTGTGATGTTTAGCTCTAAAAGAACTCGGAAAAGCCATTCAGCTATTCAGCCACATCAATTTCTATATCAGGCTGATTTTTCTTACTACGGAAGAGAAAATGAATGTTTACGAAATCTAAAGTAATGACTATTTTTTTGTTAAGGATAAAAACACGAAAGCACTTGAGACGAGGGCTATCCAAAATAAATGGCTGAAAAGTGTCATTATAAACTGCAGTTTTACTTTTAGTTTAGATGAGTGGAGTAAAATATAAATGCGGCCATATTACAATTTAATGCACTTCAGCTGCCAAATAGTAAGCAAACTAATGAAGTGCTCTTCAAAATCTTCATTAGAAAAACAAAAACACTTTATTTTGTATTCCGTGAGCCATCTTCATTAAGAAAAGGAGAATGAGAAGAGCCTTGTCCAAACACTATTACAGCTGAAGTACCAAGTGCTACCTTTTTCGCTGTCAATGGTATTGGTGTAGATATGTTCCCCTTGACCTATCCTCTAAGCTGCATAAACTAAAGTTTTCTGTGAAATGTCCCTCAAAAAAATGTTTTCCGATGCATACAAAAAAGTTCAGGCATATAATCCGTATCTGTGTACCTATCTTCAGGGACAGCTCTTCATTTGTAGCAAGAGCAAGTGCAACAATGGAAGGTGGAAGCTTTTATTGTAAGCAAGGTGGAATTACAAACTATTTTTTTCACAGTCCCCTCGAGCAATCCAGCTAAAGCTAGCTTTTACCTTTGTGAAGTCCTTGCAGTAATACAAAATTTCAACAAGGACTCGCATAATATCGCTCTCAATCTTGAAGTGTGGAGTGGCTGTGTGGCTGTAGGGGCCATTAAGCAATAAACGCGGCATTCCACATTTTTTTAATTTTTTTATGCTTTTCTTGGAGCTCGCCTCGAAAAAAACCCGTCCACGACTTGTCCTCCACCCTGTCCCGGCTGAATAATTTGTGAGCTTTCCCGACCTATTTCCCCAGCCTATATGTAGTTATAGTGGGAAACTGGAACTGCTTGAACCAGTTCACTCCAAAAAAAATATACGAAAATAAGTCGTCGTCTGTTTAAGGAGGCGGACTATAACAACACCACAAAAATTATTGCTATTTTCGATGGCACGATACATTTACCTATTTTCGGCTAACTAATTTTTTACAATATTCTCATTCATTTATCATTTACCGATTCCCTTCGTTAGCGTGTCTCGCAGACCTGTGACATTTACTGACATTTTGGAAAGTTACGTGCATTCAAAGCACAGAGCTGCACTTACGAAAATTGCTAAATTTATTGATATCATTAGCCATGTAAGGACAAGAATCGTCACGACTCTTGCCATGAATGGAGGAAAAGTGAAAATGAGCGTTTTCGCTGTTACCATTTTGCCATCATATGTATATCCCCTCCGGAAGTATTATGGAAATCGCACGCAAAAAAATTACTATAATCGGGACTGTGACTGCACCTCAGTGCCAAAATGTCATAATGAAGCGGAGGCAAAGACAAAAGAACGTATTCATTTTCAACAATAAAGCATGTACTCAATTGTTTAAATATTTGAAGATGGTCACTTGGGTGTTCTCTCCTCAAAGAAGGTAAAAAACAATGCAAATATTGTTCAGTCATGGCGCAGCCTACAACACGAAAATTGCAGTAATCACCTGAAATGTGCATTGCCACCACGCTCATCGATTTTACTTTAAAACTTTTTGTGCTTCTCACAGACTGCCTGAATGAATGCTGCACACTCACACAAAAATAATTCTATTCTGTACGCGTATGTGCAAGGAATTCGTAAAGCTCAAAACTTTCATTTTATGCAATTAGCTGCAAACTACAAACTATACAGCTGTAAAATGTAGAAACGAGTTGGAGAGCTTAACGTGAGCACGGCGTGCCCAGTATTTCATCAGTTGTTGATAATTTGTTTGCAGTAATGATGTGTCATTCCATCCTCATTATTGCGGAGCTCACATTGTTGTCAATGTCGCTCCCTTTCTCTTTTTAACGAAAATATTTTTCGGTAATTTCTTAAATAGCTGAGAAAAACGGCTGTTTGCGAGTTAATGGAATGACTTGTTCTTATTTATGCGTGGAGGGACGTACCACAAAACATTTTTTTATATCCTTCCTTCCTTTTTTACCATTTCATTTCATTAAAGGAAAGAGCCATCAAAAAATACAACTTGCCCAACAAATATAATTTTTTTTGTAGCTCGACATAATTCTTTCTTACAGTCCATCACTATTCATCATCACTTTCCGACATTTTTTTCCTGTAGAAAGGATAAGGCCTTGCACTTTTAATTGAAAGAAATAGGCCGCCCTATCAACTCCTCGAGAGTCCTCAAAAAAGGAGGAAAAACTGAAACTTTTGCGCAAGTCACCTAAATATTTGAGGGAGAGCTGACATGCCAAACCTCTTTTTCAAAGTATTTTGCTTGTCGTTGTCGTACGTGCATACTGCGTTATTCTAATCAAAATGGAACAACCTATTTTTTTTTCTTTTTAGCAAGTCTCTGTTTTAAGAAGCCTTTTTAATGGTCACAAAATCGAAACTGAAGTGTTCTTAAGAGAAAGGTAGAAAATACAAACTAGGCACCCTCACACATCTCTAAAAACGCACACCCATGGCCGTACTTACAATTAGTGGTCACTGCACTTTTACTGCCTTGTTCTTTCTACCACTACCAGACTTACCAATACCGACAACAATTTTATTTTACTGTAATAGCACGCCTGATTTTTAATACGTGTACACTTCAGCGATAAAGGTGACAAACACGCGAATTGCCAATTCATGCATACAAGGACAGCACAGAGCACCTGCACTGCAAAAAAATCTAGAGCTGTACATTTCCCTTCATACCGGCCCTATACCTTATACGTGGCACTGCTCTTAAAACTTTTCGGCTGCTTAACTCAGCTTTATTAAGGAGACTTTCAAAAAAAAAGAAAATCACAGTCAACAGACCCACAACAAAGCACAGGGCGATATACACTAGAAAAAAATTACGTTGTAAGGCAGTCATCTCCGCTATTACTCTGCAAAGTACGAATTTCTGACTGGCCATTGCGAATATTTTACAAGCAGAAATTTGTGTACGCGGTGTTGTTAACCCTTTTAAAAACTGCATAAAGCGCATGTATAATTCAGCTAATACCAGTCACCAGTACACAAAAATTTCAGTCCCAGGGAATTTTGCTTTTGTATTTTGAGAAGTTAAATAATCTCGTGTTGACGGCCCCTTTTCCCATCGATCTGGCTGGTCCTTTGCTCATATCATACCGTGATATAATCACATTAAGGAATTTTTAAAGAGTATTCTCAACTCACAAAATAATGCACATTACATTAAGGAGATGCAATTATATACAGTCAAGTTTATAGCGACAGCTCATTCATATGAAGGGAATCTAGAGCGGAAGATTTGCGACCTTTCCTCGCGTCTATTATAAATGCGAAATGGAGAGCAAATCTTATAAAAAATGGGAAAATAGGTAGCTTTATTATTCCGAATGCTAAAAAGTACGAAGTTATAATAGCGCGTATACTATTTACCATTTTGCATTAATGCTAATGATGTAGCATTTTAAAAAGCTAAATTGCAAAAAGTGGGAAAATGAAGCAAGGATATTTTTTACAACAATTTCATGATGCAACACAGTCAACATAAATAATAACGTTTAATGTGTATTGTTGTGGACGCGATAAAGCTCCTCCGTCCCTTAAAGATGAATCAATGCTAATTGAAGTATTTATGGGGAGCATTACGTACATACTATTACGATTAAACTCTGAAAATAATTTCTCCATTTCTCAGAGAGTCTTTTTACAAAGGATAAGGAGGGAGTATCTTTTTTTTGTTAAGTGGGAGAATGAGTAAAAACGCTATTTTTTTAAGACGAGCCCATCCTTGACCTGGACATAGTTATTATCAAGTTTGTAGAAAGCAATCAGATAGATAAAAAGTCAAAGTGGCAGTAAATATTGAGGACCAGAAAAAAAGGACAATTTATAACTTATTATTGCTGTAAAGTTTGTGGAGATGGAGAGTGAATAATATTTTTTTATATTTCAATTTTCTGCAGAGTTCATTGCAAACTCCACAGGGACCTTTTAGTGCCAATGTGTACATTATTTTTTTGCACGCAAGTTGTGAGATTTCGCATAATCGTAAATGAGAAATGAGGTGCTTCCTTGTGTTTATCTGCAACCTCCCATAGAAGTCCTCTAGTTTATCTTAACAGAAAACGACCCACATTGAGCTGATAAAAAATCTTATTTTTTACGGGATAACACACGTACAATGTGATTAGATTAGTGAGCAGAATAAATGTGAGAAGACATGCATGTGAACTCATACAAAAGCTCATTTATGTAACCTTTAAGGGATGGAGTATGTAAATATGCTTTGTTCTCAGGAAAAGGAATTTTTCGTTTTGTAAGAGCAGCACAAAATAAAAGAGTCGCTTCATCATTTACAAAGCACACGGCATCTTGTTTTGCACTGATTGCGATTAATAATGAGAAGAGTGTCACTAAAAAAAGTAAAACCGTTTTTCCATGAATATGCATGAGCCACAATCATGGATGAGCTGTTTCGTGTCACTCGAGTCTGCAAATGCGATCGCGATAATTGAAACCAGTCACTAGTCACTACACCGTCAATATTTTCGCAGGGCTTTTGTCAATTAGACACGGAATCGTAGTCAGATTTTTTTTAACTTACTCATCTTCCCTGACACGGGAGTAGAATGATCACTGCTTAATTTTAAAGTGAATTCTGAATTTCCTAGAAAAATGTGAAGCCGTACATGGTAGATAGGTAGGTATATAGGAATTCGCCGAATCCAATTGTCTTATTTTGCTCAGCCTTTGTTGTGAAACTGAAGAGCTTAATAAAACCAGTTTTTGCAACAATTGCGGATACTCTTTAAAAAAAGATTGGCAGACATTCGGTATCATCATACCCTGGATGGGTCTCTTTTAAAAAAATTGTTTTTGATTACAGTGGCAGACGTAAAAGCTGGAGCTAGGCCATAATCCATTGTTCCTCTTCAAAGATAATAAACATGGGTTTAAATTAACTTGGTTATAAAATTTGCTCTTGTGGAATGTAGGCGCATTCCTGATACCTCTCGAAACCTACTTTGGAATAGTGCTTTTCGTCAATAATGTCTCGCGGATGAATAATGCATGCATCATGGCATGGCAGTAGCAGAAGATTATGCAGGGGAAAATTTTCTGAATTGTGGTCAATTAGCAAAAGAAGACTTCTTTTTTGCCTTAGCTTTTTGCGCGATGAAGCCTCTGCAAAAACATGTCTTATCTGTAATAAG
>JAHZND010003133.1:0-16831 GCA_027744115.1 Acrocyrtus sp. NNG-2020 | reverse complement strand
CATTTTACTTTGTGTGGATTTGTTTGTTCACTCTGCAATGCTTGAGTTGCGGTTTTACTCATAAACAAGCAACAGGCTATATGCTGTCAATCCTCCAATGACTGTTCAACTACTCTATAAGCCTGAATGCATACCAGTTTATCCTTGATCTTTTGCCCAAATGAAAACCATTTAATGATGCTTTTCCAAAAGGATTATATAAAATTAAGTATGAGCATTCTGGTACAGATGTGTTTATGCTGGTAAGTAAATACTAAATGTGATGGTATTCCATTTGCATCAAAACTTTCTTCGGTTTCTCCTACCTATAACACTGTCTTGCTTGAAGAATAAGGCAGTTTCTTTCGACTTCTATGCTCGTCTATGACTCATTACAGCAGAGCAGAGTTGCCGCTTTGCGGCATCATTGCTTCATCTTCATTTATCAGAACGTGAAGCAAATTCCAGAGGTATGACGAATCCATTCTCCCCTTTTCACTTCCTTTGTTTGAATGCATTTATTTCATTTGGTGCAAAAAACTGTAGTTTTTGAGCTCGCTGACGTATTGGACTATTTGGACTTGGAGTCAGAGTCTCACGATCAGAGGTATTCTTCTGTTGGTTGTTACTCTGACTGAATTGGGCTGTAGTCAGTCGCTGTTAGCGAGTTAAATCGTACGAGCAGTGTAGCAGTAACGTAGAAAGTAAAGCTCAAGACTTGATGCGTTATAGTAGGTGAATCCTGAAATTCGACATAATATTTTAATTAAGGTACGATGTCAAGTTGCTGTGCACAGTGGCAGTGCTGATTTTACAGAAACTTCAAAGATGAGTGACCGACTAAATGGAAGCGCGAGTTGGAGTATGAGGCCACTGAAAATCAGTATTGTTGGGGACAGTATGTATGCCAATTTTATTTAATTTAAAAAAATACTTGTAAACTTTGAATTAAAGCGATAATTTAATAAATTAACGATTTTCCTACTATAACCTTGATGTTTTTTCGTAGGGGCAGTTGGAAAGACCTGGATGCTATGTTGTTACTGTCTTAACTCATTTCCGGAGGAATATGTGTGGAACATGCAAGTGTTTTTATATCTTTAGCAATCCGGGAGAGTATTTATTGTGAACACAAACAAAATTAACTTGTTTGTTTTTCGTTCCTGTTCTTACAGATATGATAACTTTGTCAAATCTGTTAGTGTAGATGGGATGTTATTCGCCTTATCCTTGTGGGATACTAAAGTCCATGATGAGGATTACAAAACTTTACGCTTAATCTCATATGAAAAGGTATAAATTAAAATACATAATCTAAACTCACTGTGCAAGTTAAAGTTTGTATTAAGAAAAGTTTAAAAATCATTTTAATTTTAAGATTGATTCTAATTTGTCATCTTTTTTGTCTGAAAGACTGACTGTTTTATAGTCTGCTTCGCCATTGACAATCCAGAATCTTTCGCAAATGTAGAAACAAAGTGGATACCTGAGCTTCGGCAGCACTGTCCTAACGCATCAATCATCCTTGTGGGTAATTTTGTAGCTAAATTGGTGTCCAACTTTCACCTGTTTTTCTGTTATATGTATTTAACAATAAATTATTCTAATTGCATCTCCAGGCACCAAAAGTGACTTGAGGAATGACACTAGTCTCAATAATGACTGCATCTCTGCAAGTGACGCTCGCAATTTGAAAGATAAAATCAAAGCGAGTGCATATATGGAGTGCTCAGCGAAAACTCAGGATAGCTTGAACCAAGTGTTTGAGGCAGCAGTTAGATCCGTGGATGAGGGTAATAAAACTACTAAATGTGTTTGTCGAATCGTATGAAATTAAAACAGCGTACAAATGCAAACCGATTTTTTTATACCGCGCGGATTGTTCTGGTTTTGGCCTTGAGTCGAGTCGAGAGTGTACGTTTGAAATAAATACCAAGATTTATTTATATAGAATTCTGTTAATTTATACTACTGTTAATATTAATACTATTAGTGCTATTAGTGCTATTAATACTCTTCCATCTTATTAAAAATGGATAGTAAGATTTGCATAACGTTTTCATACTGTCGTAATTCATAATTTATTATGAAAATAAAATAAATAAAATAAATCGCTAAATACAAAAAAGGGCGTCCGTAGTTCTAAAATTATTTAATATGAGATTTTGCGGTGAATTGGCAATCTATGATATGATATGACAAGATAATGATGATGTTAATAAATTCCTATTCGCAAAATAACTTAGGCATTCTGTTTCCTTTTCATTGTAGATAGATACATGGCAATATGCATTGTAATGCTTAGTTCGATTCCATCTTGCATACTACTTACTACACAGTACACACAAGTGCAGTAGACGCAGTTTATTCCAAGTTGTCTGACTCACAGTCAGTTACAATATAATCGCTCGTTTATCAGAACGGGAAGCGGTTATCAGAGGTGTGATATATAATCCGTGATCCTCTTTCCAGCTATCCTTTCTTAGACGCATGCATGTGCATACCGCTTAGCTTAGTTAGTAGTAGAAATGATGTGAAAAGTGCTACTATACTTCTTGAGTTCACCGATTGCACTGAGAATGAGCATTTTTTCTGTGCCACTTTTGAAGATTTTTGCCAATGTCAACTGTTGGATACTGATTTGTAATAGACTACTGGAGTGGACCTCTTGAAATCATGACTCATCGTTCTTACATTAGTTTGGTTTTGTTCGTTGCAATGTAAAGATGTGTCTTTTAATTTCAGTTAGATAATGCAAGGAGTTCTAGGTGCTGACACAGTTGTCTAATTATAGCCTCTGTATCAAATATTCATGGCCTGATTGGATTAAGAAAAGGACAAAGAAGGAAATGAATAAATGAATTCTTTGTGAGTTTGTGAAAAGGGTACACGAATAAAGTGTTGGATTGACTCAAAAAAAAGTTTCCTTTCATTATCAGTAAATGTTAAAATGAATGGTCAAGAGAATGAAGGAGAGGCAAGCGTGAGACCGCTGAAAATCACAGTTGTTGGAGATGGTACGATAATCATTTAGCAAATACTGGCATTATTATTAGTGATCCTTATCCGGTTTTTAACTAATTTCACACTAACCTCCCGTTTCTTTTCTTTACACATAGGAACGGTTGGAAAGACTTGCCTGTTGTATGCTTACTCTCATAACACGTTTATAGAGGGCTATGTGCCGACAATGTGCGTTATTTCTCCACGAAGTTTGGAAAAGTATTTGTTTGATGTGTACAATGCATAAAGGGCAATGACACTTAATAGGTAGTTTTATTTATCATTGTTGTTGCAGATTTGATAGTATGATCAAGTATACAAACGTGGATGGAGTGCCGTACGCTATGACTTTATGGGATACTGCAGGTCAAGAGGAGTATCACAAGCTGCGCATTCTCTCGTATCCCAGGGTTGGTTGTAAAATAATCCTTACTTCTATTTTAAAATTTGCAAAATTTTAAAATGGGCAGATGATCTTATTAATTTTCGTAACTTTTGGCTTCTGAAAGACTGACTGCTTCCTTCTTTGCTTCGCCGTTGATAATCCAGCGTCCTTCACGAATATAGAATTAAAGTGGAAACCGGAGCTTCGTCAGCATTGTCCTAACGCAGCGATCGTCCTTGTTGGTAAATTAAAATTTGAACAAAATTGCATGCAAAAAATACTTTATTACTTCCATTTCTCACTACTAGCCTTTTGCCTATATTGAAATCGAAATCGTTTTGTTCTTATTTTACCTCCAGGTACTAAGAGTGACCTTCGCAATGAAAGTCCTAATATCTGCATTCCTTCGAGCAAGTGCCTAAAGTTAAAAAAGAAAATAGGAGCGAATGCATTTGTTGAGTGCTCAGCGTTAACTCAGGATAATTTGAACCAAGCGTTTGAAGCAGCAATCAGATCTGCCCAATATAAGTCCAGTAGAAGTAGAAGATGTTGCAGAGTCTTGTAGTATACCTACCTACCATGCATCCAGTTTAAAATTCTACATTCCAATTTGTACCTACGCAGGCATTTATTTTTCAATTTAACTGCAAGTACAGAAATAATTTATATTCCATGTCGAAGTTGCATTAGCCAGCTATGTAACGGGATGACATCACTCTTCTGTGCTATATGAATGCAACTTCATTAGCAGTAAATGTTCTTCTCTATCTATCTATCTATCTATCTGCCTACCATTTTCCTTCATCTTTTACTTATACTTTTTACTTATATTTTGTTACTACTTTATAAGAGCTATATGTCGGACATAGCTCGCAGCGGCTCATAGATGATGAATAAAAAAGTTGCATAAAGTAATTAAGAATAATTTATACTTTCCATGTAATATGTTTATTTAACGTTAGGCGTTTTCGCTGTATTGAGGATCAAGGAAGGAAATATTTAAACCACAGTCATATACATAATACATATTTACCCAAGTCAAAACTAAAAACTAAAATTCCACTCATACATAACATAACGCACAATAAAGCACAATCAGACTTGTCCTTGTCTCCACAAATGTAGCGCAAACAGCATATTCATTGCGTGTTGCGTCATGCAACGCATCACGTATAACTTTGACAAAAAAATATATTTTTTTCAAGTTTGGTATCTCTTTCTGAGTGTTTTCATTTTTCAGCAGGACAGAAGTTTTAATTCATTCAAAACAAATTTAAGACAGAACTCCAAGAAAAAAAGGACAAAAGACTTATTAAAAGTCAGTTCCAAACAAGTCCAGTGACTCATTCCAACTGACTTTTTTGATAAATAAGTTGCGCATTGTATTATAATTAATTTTTTATGTGTTACTGTATTGCCATAATAAGCCGAAGTGTATATTTTCCTCTTAAACGCCTCCCTAAACAGAGCAGCACCTTGTAACATTCATATGCAAAAATTGAACTTAAAAGTGCAATTTCTTCAAGTGCTGAGTAATTTGCTTTCGATACCTACATCAGTTCAAGAGGGGACGTTAAACGAGTGTGATAAAAAAAACTTTCCGGTGATCTGATATTATAAGTGAACTATTGCTACGAGGATGATAAAGATACCATAAAAATCATACCTTTATCATGGCAGAAATGACTCACATTGACAGTTTATAATTACCTATATCGAATGCTGTTATCACCGACTGTATCATCATCAGCACTACTATCGCTATCATCGCTTCATTTATCAGTACGGAAAGCGGAATTTAGAGGCATGACGAAACACTCCATTGTCCTCCTTTTCCTTCCAAACTTTGCATGTGTATCCATAACGTGTCGAGTATAAAATGTTAAATGTTACAGAAAATTCTATGCATTTTCCAGTTTGCTGATGTGAGCGCTTTGTTACGTTTGAGAGATCTGCTGCTGTGACATTAATTTGATTAGTGAGTAGTAACTGGTGACTAGAGTGGAAGCTCATAGCTCATCTCATCATTTCTGATTTAACTTGTGACGAGAATACTATAAGTTCGGCGTATGAATTTCAGTTAGGCACTAAAGCTAACGTGCTGCTGTACTTTATGTGCTGATTCTTTAAATTACTTACAAAATTTTGTGTGCTGTGTGTAATATGATCATTCTGTGAATTTATCGAGGATAGCGAGAAGAGTGTGGCTGATACTTGGAAATTAAAATGTAGAAAGTTGGCGATTATTACTTACTTCGGAGAAATCAAGAAGAATAGAGTGAAATCGAACTGGGTTACGTTTGGATAGATTTATAGTAAATATTTTTTGGATCGGCTCTCTAGAATATTGGATTTAAACATGAATGGCCGAGCAAATGGAAACGCAGGCGGGCGACCGCTGAAAATCACAATTGTCGGGGATGGTATGTGCGAAAGGGCTATTTGTTAGTTAAGAAATATTAGACTAAATTATGTACTTTTTTAAGTACAGTTTTCAAGGATTACGGAGGTATTTATTTTTTATAGGAACTGTTGGAAAGACTTGTCTGCTGTATTCCTACGCAAACGACACATTTCCAGAGGAATATGTGCCCACAGTGTACGCTTTTATTTTCTCATCAATTAAACCAATTTGGGCAATTACTTGGTTTAAGAGCGTAATTGAAAAGTTAACTTCTATCCTTGTTACAGATTTGACAACTTGGCCAAAAATGTAATTGTAGATGGAATGCAGTTCGCTTTGACTTTATGGGATACTGCAGGTCAGGAAGAGTATGAAAGGCTCCGCCCACTTTCTTATCCAAAGGTGAGCTTAAACAATTTTAAATTATTTTTGTCTACACTAAAATGGGATGATGAGTTTAGAAAATTGAGAAAACGCACGTATGAATTGATTGATCAAAAGTTCGAATCTTTTTTATTTGAATTTGAAATTGTTTTCACAACTGAAGTAACTTCTTCCAATAATTTGACTTTTTAAGAAGGCTCTGATTTCACTTTATTTATACAGGTACTAAGAGTGACCTGAGGAATGACAAAGGTCCCAATGCTTGCGTCTCTGCCGGTGACGCTCGCAAACTGAAAGGAAAAATCAAGGCAAATGCGTTTGTGGAGTGTTCAGCAAAAACTCGACAGAATTTGAGCCAAGCATTCGACGAAGCAGTTAGATCCGTGATGAAAGGCAGAACACCAAGTAAAAGGAAATGTCGAATCTTGTAAAATTGTGTTGACTATTCTATACAGGACTTTAGTTAAGCTAAATACTTTATTTAAGTTACCGATTAAAGTAGCTACCTACTTAACTTTCCAAATCAACGTTATACTGCGTAGCGAGTAAAAGCGTAGTTTAAACATTATTGTTAAAAATTAAGACTAGTATTTATTATTTGCTTTTCCTTACTGTACTTTTAAGAAGATTTAGACACTTTCCAAATCAACGTTATACTGCGTAGCGAGTAAAAGCGTAGTTTAAACATTATTGTTAAAAATTAAGACTAGTATTTATTATTTGCTTTTCCTTACTGTACTTTTAAGAAGATTTAGATACATAAAGAAGTGCTAATCACAACTGAAAAATATTTAACTGATTGATTTGGGCTTCAGTACCCTTTTTATTTACTCATTTGATTTGCAGCCAAACCTAACTCGTTTTTCATCGGGTTAAGATGACGGCAGACGCAGCGTACTCGATTCGTGATATTGATGAGGAGATGAGGATGGTAATGGCACTGAACTTGCGACATGCCAGAAAAGTTGGAATGATTAATTAGTTTAGCAGCACTTGTACTAATAAGGGCTTTCCCTTACATCTCCATTTCCGTTTCTGGGCCAGTATAAAATGCAATCATGACCGTGAGCCTAGTTTGCATTCGAAATTTGGAGAGTGTGACAGTGACATTGTTGCCAATCTCTTGGGTGCAAAATGGCACGGGTTTCTAGTAAAAATTTGTTTTCGCACGTAAAACTAGTCATTGCAGTAGGATGTGTTCATCTTCTATTTACACCTGCAAATGCAGGCTCGGTGGGACTTGGGAAGGATGACAAAAGCATATCGGATAGGACGTCTAAAAGTAAGAGGCAATTTTACCAAAATCGAGCGAACACTTTTTTTAGCGTGAGTCGAGCAATAAAAGAACCTTTTAAAAATTTTCATTAGACCTGTTCCCATTTTTATGGGTGACTTTCCAAAACAGCCCTTGTGGAGGAGGTACTGGCACTCCAAATAATGGAGTTTGCATGCAAAGGGGGAAGTGCAGGAGAAGGGGAGGAACTACTGGTGGAAGTTGTCAGGATGGATTTGGGGAGTGTTGCACTTGTAAGCTGTATTAGCAATTAACAAGAACAGGGATAGTAATATGACGCATACGTGGTAGTTCTTTTATAGCAATCGTTTTTTATTAATAGTTACAGAACGATGCAACAGTACAAATACGCAGATAGACGTGAACAACATGGTGACAACTTTATTGAGTCCTCAATCAATTAACACTCAATGTTCTTTCAGGTTTCGGAAGGTATTAATTATTGTCACGAGAAAAAATAGTAATTTACAGTCATATGCAGTTTCATCTGTGTATTTTAATTTTCCAGGAACCCAACATTTGCCAGATACGTCTGGATTTCCTTTCAATGTCTAAATTAACAAAGGCGAACGCGGATGGAATGTGTGACATGGACCGTCTTAAAATCACGAATACTATCACTGTCGAGGATTTTACAACTTGTGGAGACCTCACTGGACAGCATAGTATGTTTTCATATTATTAATAAATTAATTTTGTTAATTTTTCACAAGTAAATTCGCTACGATCAACTACTGTATCACTAAATCAATTTCCAGTGTACTTAACGTTCGGAAACCAAGATCGGATTGAGGTCACTCCATTTCTGAAGACAGCAGGAAGCCAGTATAATATTGTGGCTACTAGAATTCCATGTAATTCCCCTTACCGAGCTCCGGACTATTGTCTGCAATATTTTAATGATACAACGGCTCAAGTCAAGAGTTTCGATTTTGGGCCACAAGGGCAGCAACAAGACAAACAGCGATACACCGTTTGCGTCAACCCACTTCCTCAGAGTACCGGCATCCAGTGGCAACCGTGCACAGGGACCGGAAATCAGTTCGACATAGTTTCCCCAGACCCGACGGGAACTCCGCGTGCAACATGCACAACAGACTGGGTACAAGTTAAAGGAAAATCCACGGTCTGTGAGTCATTCGATTCCTCCACTTCAAGTATGTTTACATTTAAATCATGCAATGTGCAATGCTTGCCAGCGTCATAGGGTTGATAAATTTTGTAAAATAACTATTTGCAATATATTTACAGGTATGTGGAAGCCATACGAACTTCTCGTGAATTTTGACGCTGTGGAGCTTCAACCTCCACCACCCCAATTTGAAAACACAGACGTAGATCCAGCAAATTGTGAAGCTGGATGTACGAATGTTGGTGACTTTATGTGTGAGTGCATGGGTCCTATGGGTAATAAAACTTGTCTATGCATACTTCAAACCGTCGTAGATCCTGCCGATCCCAATACTTCACCGGGACTATCAGTTCTTCCGTCTGACATTGGCAATACTGGCTTTTGCTTAGAGTATATGCAGCTCTAAAGTGTTGTGCTATAACTACCGATATGGCTTATATATTTATATCTATGTCCATTGAAACAGAACTGCAGCAATTTAATAAATTATTTTAATTTAAATGTTATTCATTCTATTTTAACCACAACTTTGAGTCAACTGTCACGAGTTAGGTATAAAACGGTAAAAATTAATTTGGACTACTATTTGCAGTTAAAATTTCATTTCAACTTACATGCTTTATTATTCATTAGTCACTAAAAATAATTGGTCATTAGCAGTGCAGCATGAAGCATTACAAATATTAATGAAATAGGTAGACCTTCCACTCCTTTTTACAAATTGAAGTTACAAGCCTCTGGTCTCACAGTAGTTGGATCCCTTTCTAACGGCGGATCTCTGTAGTAGCTCACGAACGGTTCTCCCAAGGCTTCCAATTCTTTCTGAGACTTGATCACTCCTCTAGGAATGAATCCGATAATTTCAGGCCCGTGCTTCTTCAAAAGGCGGAGTCTCTCCTGGTTAATGAGCTGAACCCTTCTTCCACTTTCATTCTCGAAACAGTCTCTCACATGCTGATCCTTCTCCTTTTCTTGCGCTCGCAGGCACCTCCGCTCAGCAATCATTTGCTCCACCTGCTTCCTGTGCTCCCTCTCCCTCTGCCTTCTCTTCTGCTGACTCAGCTGTTCCAAGTGATCATCCTCGGCAAATTTCTCCATTAGTTGTCTCCTGAACTCCTCCTCTTCCTTCTTCTCGAACTCAATACGTTCCTCTCTCATCCTTATAGCAGTGGCAGCTGCCTCCTTCAGCTCCATCATTTGCTTCTGCTTCCGAGCCAGCTCATCAAGTTCCTTCTGCCGAAGGTCAGCTTGTAACTCTTCCTCCATCAGCTCTATGCGTAACGCTTCCAGTTCTCCTTCTTTCATTCGATGCTGCTTCATCCTCTCAATTGCTTCGGCAACAACGGCAGCCTTCGCAGCGTGCTGGTCAGCCCTCTCCTTTTTAAACTTAGCGACATCAGCTTCTTTATTCTCCAGATATTTCAGGCGTTTCCTACATAAAAATAACTACTGTAATTACGCTTCCTACAACAAAATGTCGCGAAATACAAAACGACATTATTGCATATTATTATTTTTTACTTTTCTTCTTCTTGTTCACGAATCTTCACTTGCTCCCGATGATCATTTCGAGACTTTAGAAAGTGATCAATTTCACTTTGGTACAGCTTCAACTTATCCACCCTTTCCTGCTTGTCGCTGCATAAAACATTTCGCATAAAAATATTTATTGCGAGCCATAGAATTTTTGCATTAACCATATTTTAAGCATTTCACTCACTTGACTTCCTCCTCCTTCATCAACTTCAAAATCTCATCAACCATAATCTTATCTTTGTTGATCTCCACAAGTTCCAACGCAGTCTTATTCCCATGCCCATCCATCTGGTTCTTCAGCTCCGACAGATATTCCTTCTTCTTCAAGAAGTCTGCTTGCAACTTGTCAGCCTCCGCTTTCTCAATTTTCTCCAGTTGCTCCAACATCACCTCATAGTTTTCGCGTTCCCTAACCTTCTCCTCCAACTTAAGGGCATCCCCTTCCATTCGCTGAGCGTAAAGCGTTTTTGCAAAGTAAGCCCTTTTTATCTGTCTTTCCAGTTCGCGAATTTCAGGGGCGCAGTTTCTGAGCTGTATTTTAAAGGCAGCTTCCCTCACTTCCTCGTCCTTCTTTTCCCTCATGGCTGCAGCGGCCATTCGCCCGGCACAGATTTCACTTTGTCTTTTTTCCTTCTCTCTTTCTTGCTGCAGAAAGTGTTTATTTTGTAATGTTAATTTGAAAGTAGAGAACAGTTTCTCTTTCTATTTTCTACAATTAGCTAGTTAATTTACTTCACACAAACAATCCTGGAAGTCCTTCTCATCCTTTTCAATCTGCATTCGATGTAGCATATGATCCTTCCTCATTTTATACTCTCCCCGATCCAGTTTTTTCATTAACCGGTCATAATAGCTCCCTACTTTAAGTTGCTTGATCAATTCAGCCCGGAACTTTTCCTGTGGATCGCTCTCGTCTTCCTCACCCTCATTCTCACACGCCGTGTTTGGGTCGGAAGAAGTGTAAACCTGCTGAAGCCCTTGATCACGAAAAGTCTGCAAAGTTGACAAGTTTCATGAGTCAGTTTCCCATTGATTAAACAAATCGTAAAAAAAGCTGTTCTCGGAACAGACTTTTAAAGGAAAAAGGGTTTAATTTGACAAGCTCAAGTAAGCAAGTAAAAAATAGTAAATAGAATGATATACCGGGACGCAGTAGTCGTGGTCATTTTCGTTTAGCATTTTCGGCATGGTTAGCCCTGTAAAATTGTCAAGAACTTGAAACACAGCAACAATGTATTGACTGAGCAGCTATTTGCTCGGACAGTGACAGTTACGTGCTAATTAAAATTAACTGCGAGCACAAACAAATCGCATGTACAAAACGCGTCTGTCTGCAAGCTTGAATGTGAAATGGATGCGTGAATGGATTTTTTAAATAGATTTAATGGCAAAACATATTTTCCCCCTAAAAATTGAAATGAAATTCCTAGAGTTATGAATGTAAACTTGGCGACGGACTTTAGTCACCCATTGCACCTGGCATCTAGGTCACCGATGGCATCCAAAATGCCACCTAGTTCTCACGTACTCTAGCCTCATTCAAATGTGACAGAACACTGGTAGAAAAGTCAAGTTTTACCCTAAAATATGCATGACAGTGTCATTTTTCAAAGCAATGCATTGTTTATAAAAACGAGATGCAAGTTCATATAAAATGAATACTGTTTGAGAGAACGAGATTGCGAAAAGACTTTCACTGCTTTGCTAAGATTTCCGAAAATGAAGTTCAGAATCCGCTGGAATGTCTTTCGAATTGACGGACTTTAGTCACCTATTGCACCTGGCATCTAGGTCACCGATGGCATCCAAAATGCCACCTAGTTCTCACGTACTCTAACCTCATTCGAATGTGACAGAACACTGCAGTAGAAAAGTCTAGTTTTACCTTAAAAATATACGTGACAATGTCATTTTTCAAAGCAATGCATTGTTTATAAAAACGAGATGCAAGCTCATATAAAATGAATACTGTTTGAGAGAACGAGATTGCGAAAAGACTTTCACTGCTTTGCTAAGATTTCCGAAAATGAAGTTCAGAATCCGCTGGAATGTCTTTCGAATACTTCCCACATTAGCTTTGGTCGCGTGCATGGCATATGACGGACATGCAGGATCTGAACTGACTACAAAAGGAAGAGGATACAACTGGAATTATCGAGATGGAAGGTGTAAGTATACAAAAAAAGTGAAAACGTTCTACTTAGCAAACTAACTGTTACATATTGTCCCAATAAAGATCTTTTCCCATTTGCTGTGGTCAACTTTCCTCCGGAGCCATGTAGTCCGACTAATACTCAGCAAATGGACGGAGTGTGTCTGTCTAGGTAAATCGTGGAATATAGCACGACTTCAGTTTAAAAAATGTATTTCTTTAAAACTGCCCTTTATTTAACCGGTTCATTTTAATTTTTGCAGAAAACGATGTGCTGCATCCGGAGGAGAAACTGTGGGTTCATGTCAGCAAGGTTTCGGAACTTGCTGCAAATGTATGGTGTGCTCATTTCAATAAACTAGACATTGTATTTAACTTTTAGTTACAAAGCAGTGTTTTACGAACAGAAAATCGGTGACTGTACTTGAAACTGTTGAAAACCTGATGAGTTCAAATTTGGCAGGATCATGTGAATATCTTTTCCCTAAGGTACAACAGCTCACAATACATGAGGAAAACGAGTAACGTTTTTAGACGTTATAAAATGCGTATTTTACATCTCCTTATTGCAGCAACCAGGCATTTGCCTAAATTAAATTAGAATTTACTAATGTCAATCTACAAGAAGCCTATTTTACCGGGCCAAATGCTGGGAACTGCCAGTCGGAGTCGTTAACTGTAATTGGAGCTGCAAATTTAAATGGTCCCTTAAAAGTTTGCGGTCGTTTGAGTGGACAGCACCGTAAATAAACTACTACTAGTAATTATACATACATTAAACATTTCCAGGTTGTTTAATATAGTGTTACTTTAATTTTAATAGTGATTCTTTCCTATGGGGCAACTTCAGACTTGCTTAGTGTCATTGTTCATTCCGAGCTTTTATCTGCGGTTTATAGTGTTCGTGCCACTCAAATTCCTTGCAACTCTCCTCAAAAGGCTCCAGAGGACTGTCTGCAATACTTCACTTCGACCACTGCAGCCGTAAAGAGTTTTGGTTTTCCAAGACAGTTAAACAACCAGCGATACACTATCTGCGTGAAGCCAAACTCCGGTGGAACAACACTATCCGTAAGATGTGAAAAAACTTTGTCATATTCATGCTACATTAAAATTATTTAAATTCTATTATTAAAAGTGGGACAAATGCAATGATGCCGACTCTGATGGTATTATGAGGGAGGATCGCTTTAAAATTAGCGAGCTGTCAAAACCATGCCTTACTGACTGGATTGCAATTGACGCAGAGAAGCGTTGCGGCCAAAGTTTTACTCCGCTTACGACAGGTTGCATGCAGCTGTACATAAATTATGTCTACTTTAATAAAAATTATGACTTTCATAAGAAAAATATTTGATTTTTAATAGCAATGGGAAGTCACGCCAGAATTCGGGTGAATTTCGATGAGAACGAGCAAGGGGATGACCTCTTTACTGTGGATGTTAATTATATGCTTGGAGGCGGTGGTGGCAACAACAATTTAAAAATGCAGTGTGAAGGGGAGTCCAGTGGACAGCCAGGTGTTGAAATAATGCCACCCACAGTATTTGATGTCCAAGTCCCCCCAGAGCTCTTTGCCGCTAAGCGCCTTTGCAATTACACCAGCACGAATGTTTGTCAGTGCAAGTTCAGAAATGCACCTGAAAGGACAGCACTAGCTTTTAAACTGAAGATTCCAAACGCCCCACAGGGTTACCTTTGCCCTAAGGTTAAAGGGTATACAGCTAACCAAGAACGGCTAATGACCAACAATGACCCTTGTGAATATTACGCCAATATCAGAATTACAGATATGAACAATACAGGCTTTTGCCTAAGATATCAAGCAATGTAGTTGAGATGAGAAGTAGTTATAAATCGTTAATTAACTTTGTTTTATTTTTAAATTATTCTGTATTTATGAGATAACTGCTTCAGGATTAAAGTAATAAAAAGGATTGAATGATTTAATGTAAGTAGTACATAGTGCAATTAAATTACATTCAGGATTTAATAAGGATCTCTGAGAATATTAAACTCCGTGTCAAGACTCCAAACAATCTTCAGTTCCACGGATGGGTGTTTTGTAGTCCTGTGGTCCATTGGGGAGTTCGTCGGAGTAGTTTGGATAGACAGGGCATGGTCTTGGCCTGGGAAGTTCTGGAACCCAGCCTGCAAATTAAATTTAAAGTTAAATCATAAGCCTGCATATGGTTTCTAGTATCGACCAGAGTGATTTAAATTAGCCAGAAATAGATCAACAATAGTATATTGTATATGTATAGAGCTTACATGAAGTTTCTTCATCCATAATTACAGGTTTCCCCATCCAAGATGACCTCATAGTGTGATCAATGATATCATATTTGGTTAATGGATTGAACGTAAACAGTAAGATTTCCTCTATTTTGTGCCATAAAAGAGTGGGCGGCAGAGAAGGAAGTGCTATTGCAGCACATCTCGAACTGGCTTACTGGAAAAGGACCATACCATCCGACAAAAATCTGAATGAAAATTGATAAAAACGTAATTAAATCTCACTATGCCCCTTAAATTATATTCACCGGATCAAACTATTTTTGGAGAGTTCTCACGTACCTGATTCAGCGAGCATTCTTCCAGTGTTTTGTCATTAATTAGCTCCCTTAACGTTCGCCTAAAATTGTACAAGATTTTATGTAGTTTGGGAAATATTATAATGTTAAATTACCTAGCTACTTTTTCTGGAGTATGCCACAAAAAAATGAATACCTTAAAGACAATGCTTCATCTACACTGCTGTTTTTAACTTCAAAGAAGAAAGTATGGAGATGCCACGCACCAACTTCTTCAAATTCATAAGAATTTGCAACTGTGACTAGCACTCCACTTGTAACAAGCAGGGCAGCGGAAAGAAACAGTAACTTATTCATGATTAGATTAAAATACTTTGTTTGAGAACAAAATCGAAACGAAGGAAAGAAAAAAATTGCGATTCAAAGAAAAATTGCGATTCAAAGAAAAATTGCGATTCAAAGAGTTATTTCTACTTTCAATCAAACTATGATGAAGGTTTACGGAACCCGCTCGTTTATATATTCCAGGGAACAGTTCAAGTGCTTAAGTTTGCTAACGTCGACGAGTGATCATTTGTCAACTTGAAGCGCTGGAGAAGGCAGTAATCAGCTTTGTAAATGTTATGAAAAATTCCCATTAACGTAGCAGAAAACTACTCACGTTAGAAAGTGCTTGTTAAATTCCCTATAGCACGTTTAGCAAAAGACAATGCGTTTTAAACTAAAAATGTACAAATATAATCCAGTGATTAACGTTTCAAGCTGCTATAGGCTGCTCCAGTCGCGGCATTGTTTTCCAGTTTTGATGTTGACACTGACATGACATGCCGCATAAAAGTGTTGTCACAATGAAGATAAGAACACAACTAGGAAGAATGCATGTTATACAGACTTATTGCGAAATAATGAATGGTATCGCTAACGTAATTAATCCTCATCTCTCAAATTAATAGCCAATACCATTTTGAAACGTTAATGAATTGTTCGGTCATGCGATTTGGGTTTGGTAAGGTTCATGAAAATTGTCCTTAAAATTGGTTTAACGTCTGCAAATTACAAAAGTGTCTCATAAAAGTTGTCAGCGCATCTCATTTTGTCCAAACGACAGTTCGATTGTAATTAGGGATGGGGTAAGGGATGCGGATATAATTTACATAATATAATTCAAAGATTGAAATGAAAGCGATCCGTGCGGTGATTATTTATTATGACTAAATTAGAACAATCTCGGATTTATTTCTTTATCACTTATCATAAAACTGCCAACGCACCAACTTCAGGAATTTATAAAGGCTCCGTTTAAGATATAAAGCCATTAAATTTCCGTATTTGTAAATGTAGCCAAAAGCTTCACTATTAGCTCGGCCTGCACCAGCAAAAACCTAACCAGTAAAAGTCTGGTTGAAACTACAACTAAATGAATTAATGCATTCACTGAGCTTGTCGACGGGCTATTTCCAATGGTTCCATACGACTGCTCTCCAGCCGTAAATAAGTTCCCAATGTCTGCTACAAAAGAAGCTGCGTCAAATCCTTTGTAGCCCAGTATCCAAACAAAGCTGCCAATTGAGTCCTTATCAAAATATTCAAAATAGCTTCCACTTTCTTCCTCAACATCATCAGCGGTAACTTCCAACTCCAAAGTGTACAGGAACTGATTTGTAAGGAGAGCACTGACCACCAGAAAAACGCCGAGAAGGATTAACATGTTGCCCATCACTCTGACCTTTTCCTGGAAGTTAAATGAGTAATATTTTATCACCAATTGACCACTCTTATTCAACGAATCTGAATCTGAATAAATAATTAAAAGTTTATGCGTTTCCTTACTCGCAGTACTTCCACTCGAATGTGTTTAGGCCCGGTAGTAACATCTTGAACAATGCTTGCGATAATAATAGCCACAAAACATAAATGCTGAAGGAAAACATTGTCCATCTTAAAATATATCATGCCAAAGTCCAGAATTACGTAGAGTGGTAGGTATATCAGTAAGACATCCATTTCATGTCGCTAGAAAGAAATGCA
>JAHZND010003132.1:0-15656 GCA_027744115.1 Acrocyrtus sp. NNG-2020 | reverse complement strand
ATTCGTATTCAGCTCATTTCCCACACTTTTTTCTTTTTCGTGTAATGGAGAAAGTGATGTGGGTCGATTTACGGAGTTCTATGAGAAGAGGAAATTTCCTGGGGAATGGAACTGCATGTTCTGGACATCATCTTGAAGTATCCTTCATGCGACTTCCAGCCTGACATAGAGACTAACTGTTGACTGCTGTTTTCCTATTTTCCTTTAAGATTATTGTAGCTCATCCAATAAAAATGCATTTTTTTCATGGCCAAAGCGGCTAGCGACACATTTTTTTTAAAAGAGCTGTGCACTTTCATCTGGAGAAAAGGGAAAACCCGAAAAAAAGTCGCCATTAGAGGAAATTGGACTGCAACAATTTTTGTGGGCTAATGCGCTCTCTTTTTTTACATTTCTGGTTTTGTAGGCGCTACCCCGTTGTCTACGCCGAGCTCCCCGCGAAACTCCGCATTAAATTTGCGGCCTCCAGCTTTCCTAATAACAGCTGCAGAGTCATTATCCAGCTCCAGCGGTAGTAATAATAACAATACAATAGAGCTGCCGGTAATCGACCCGTTCAGCCTTGGACCAGCACCTGGCTCTAGCTGGAGTAGATCATCTGGAGCTCCCGCTATTACTTTGGAGGTTCCGATGCGGGACTATTGTCTGTCTCCGATTCACGAGGTACCCACTCCATTACCCACTCCGTCCCATTCCCCCGCTCATACGCCGATGATGAGACGACCGCCGCACGACGGAATACCTATGATAAAGCTGCAGAGCTCGGAGGATGACGACTCCTCCATTTTCCCGAGGCAGAGCACTCTCGAGAACAATAATCCTTGTCCGCCTCCGCGGAGATTAGAAATTCCGCTTATTTCCATTTCGGTGGATGACGGGGATAACGATAATGGGGATGGTACTGATAAGCATAGTAATTATAGTGAGTATGGGGAAGGATGCGATGATGACGACGACGAGGAAGAGGAGGACCAGTCGGCCGATGAAAAGAAGAGACTGGTTTCCTCCAGCGCGCCGATTATAGTGGTGCGGGGAAGCAAGCGGAAACATTTTCCAGGGGAGCCGGAAATGATTCCAGACGTTTTGATCAATGTGCCACCTGATGCATCCCTGGAGAGTAGGCCGGAGCACGCTGAGCGAGATAATGCGGCTGCATCCACTTCAGCGAGCGAGCAAGGAGAAAATCCACTTTCACCTACTTCCACGCTCGGATCGAGCTCTCAGGGAAAGTGTAATAAGCCAAGGCCGCCTCCACTCATCTTCGCAAATGAAATATTGAACAGTGGCGGAAAAGGGTCGAAGGACGAGAATAGCTGCAGTGGGAGTGGAAGTAGCTCCTCAAATAGTAGCTGCTGTGGTAGCAACTGCACCAGCACTACGAGCAGCACTAGCAGCACCAGCTCCTCCTGTGGGAACGACACTTGCGGTGGAGCAGAGGGAATTGCCAGTGATGAGAATGCCGTGAACAACAATGGCTCCAAAAATCTGGGAAATGCGGTTCCAATGCTGAGCGTCGAGTTCGCCACTCCTGTGGCGGAAGCTCTCCCAAAGTTTGTTACTTCTCCGGATGAAGCCCCCGCACTTTCCGATAAGACTCCGACTGTAGAAGTTGTCTCTTGTTTGGCCATCCCTCACATTTGGGACTGTCCATTAGCGCCACCAATGATCACCATAAATCAGAGTAGTGAAGCGGAGTCGGATAGTGACACTACCGTCGCGAAACCCATCAGAAGACCGAACCTCAATTTCCTTAGTCCATTCGCTGGAGATACGAATCGCGTTCCATCGGAATCCAATTTGAGCACGTCAGGATATTCCTCCATGGCTAGTCCGTGCGCGTCTCGGTGTCCTTCAGTGAGTCCGCTGTGTCCTTCGGAAGCTGATGATTATCATAACTGTCATCATTCGGGGCAAGCTAATCAGCTGATCCGGAGAGCCTCCTTAACACCCGGAACACCCAAGAAGAGCTCGCCCACGCCTAGGAGGAGCTCTCTTAACTCGGGCACTCCGCTTATGTCATTCAGCTCCAGTGGATTTTTCGAGAAGAGGAGCCTGAGTGAGGAGCAGTACGACGAGGACAAGAAGAAGCTGGCCGAAGTGGAAGTGGAGACGGACTCGGCCGTGGACTGTGAAGAGACTGATATGGAGTGTCAGTCAAATATAATCTTGCACGAGGAGATGGCGGCCAGTAACAGTACGCTGGGTCCACCGGAGGATGAGCTGGAAAGGAGAAGTAATGGTGGTAGCGTTTCCAGTCAGCTAGCATCAGGATCGAGCCCTTCCCCTAATTCCCATTCTTCCGTGCCCATCTATCCGGAAGAGCTGAAGTGTATCAGCAGCCTGCTCCAAGTAAGGAAAGGTTTTCCCAAGAGTCGGAGTTTAGATATAAATTCCAGCATGATAAATGATTTGCCTTATGGTGGAGCTGTGAGTGGCGTTGGTGGTGGCCAGGCTGGGGCTACTTCCAGCAATCCCACCACCTCCTCCACCGCTATTCCAGGCCAGGCTAGAACACAGCAACTTAAAGTGCTTGGACCAAGCTTGGACTCAAAGCTGAATTCCATTGAGCCACTTCTAAGTGGGCAGAAAGGGAGTGGGATCAGCGGCACAGGAGGAATTACAATCAGCCTGCCGCTGAGTTCGGGAGGACTCCTTCCTAGCAAAGCACTCGTTCCTGTTCACAGCACCGGAAATTTAATCGAAATACCTGACGAGAACAAGGACAAACGACTCTCGCCCGTGAGCTCAAGAAGTGAGAGTCCGCTGAGTGAGCTGAGTGCCATGGGGAGATTTAATGCGTGTCCAGGCTCACCTGTCTCCGATTCTGACGGCATGTACGACTGCCCTAGCTCAGAGGTCCCGTCGAATCATAACGAACGAGGGGTCAATATTCCCCGTCTCACCAGCTTAAACAAACTCAGTCCACAGCAGCAGCTCCGTCGCTCGGGCAGAAGGAAGGATCGAAGATTGGCGAGGAATCGTCCCTCCCTTCCAATTACAACAGGGCCGTCGGGCGCCTCCAACAATAACAATCCAACGACTACAAACACCTCCGTAGTTGATTTACTTCCGCCTCCTCTTATCCCCTCGCCAGTAGTGTACCGCTCCTCTGTCACGTCCACCCCCAGCTCTACAGATACAACTAAGTTTGTCCTCAGCCCAGGCACAGCTGTCGCCACTCTCACTCCATCTAATACATTCGGAATGGGAGACACCAGTGAAGAGAGGAATTCCAACCAGTTAATCTTTCCCCATATTGATCTTCCTCCAAGCCTCGCTCGTGAGAGCCTCGTACCTGTTGGAGCGATCAGTAAGCGGGCCAGTCCTAAGCGCAGAGTGAGAGCTCAACCAGCTCTGGATGCCTCCTCGAGCTCATCAGAAAGTTTAAGCTCACGTTCAAGGTAAACTCCTCCGCTAAAAAAGCAATTTTCTCCCAAATGAGTTTTCCTACTGTTAAAGTGTCCCGTTTTGATGCTAACTGCCGAGCATGCATGTTTCCCCTGAATAAAATAGTAAATATGTCGTAAACAAAAGCATTTTTATGTGCATACGTGTACATAAAAATGAAAAGGCACAATTTTTACGCTTCACTGCTCACCTAGCTGCCACTCTCATGAAGTGTGCTTAGCCAAAAAGATTATCTTTTCACTCGTTCCCTTCTTTCCGAAAATACCATTTTTCATTTATCTAAATGTAATTGGGTGCAGGAGCCGGACGAGTGTGAGCTCCTTCCAGCACTGCGGTGGCAGCCCGAAGAGATCCTTGGAGGAGGTGGAGGGAGTCTACGCTCTGAGTGACAGTGCAATTGGGAAAAGCAATCTCGTTTCTGATGTCGTCAGCAACAAAAACGATACGAAGCCCATTTTGGAGGATGAGTCGGTTCCCAGCACTAGTAACACAAAGGTCTTTTAAAAAAATGATTTTTTCTTACTTATCATCTTTTTTTCATAAATCCAAAATATAAATGTTTATCATTGCTCTATGTGCTCCTTGTCCAAATTGCGAAATTTTTTGCAATTTTCTATATGTAAAGTGCTTTAATTCCGTAATTCGTGCCTACTGTAGAGTATCTTGCAACTGCCAGCGATTCTAAGTGGATTGTGTAGAGGTATTTTAGCTTAAATTGGGAAATTAAAAAAAAATGCTTTTAATTAACGAACATTTTTTTAAAAAAATGTCACCGCTTTTATAGCTTCACATTAGTGTTTGGAGTTTTAATCTGTTTTTAATTGAATTTGGGAGGTGCGGGTCGTAAGGTTGAACGGTGAAATAAAACACGTTGGTTTCTTTTGCAGACTCGAGAGCCATCTCCCAAGCCAGATGTAATTCAGCAGCAGCCAACAGCTTCCGCTATGAGCAGCTTACTTTCTCCGACTCCGAGATCTCAGGAGAGCGGCGTGAGTAGCCCGTCCCGAAGAAAAATTTCAAGGTTGCGGACCATCAGTCATCAAATTAGGTAGGAGCAATTTCTCTAAAAGTATTTTTTTTCTTGAAGACGGGGATAAAAGTGCAATCAGCGGAAAATGTTTTTTCTTTCATCAGATTCCTGCGACGACTTGAGCTAAGTCTAATCCGAAAGAAGGAATGTCTCACTTCAGTAAACAGACCTCAGGAAATTCTCCTCGCTTCCAATAGACGTGATAGCTTCCTCGCACGATCAGATTCGTGGGATACCAGCCGCGAGGAAGATATGAGCGACAGCGACTCATCAGAGAACCGGAGTGAGGCGAAGCATGAAGAAGAGCAAGACGACACGGAACAAAATGACACGAAAAAGCCACTTCTCCCCCGATCTTCCTCCTCCCCTGGAACACTTTGCCTGAAGGGAACGAGCACTACAACTCGCGGAAAATCAAAGAAATCGGGTAGTAGCAGTAGCAGTAGCAGCAAACTCATTCCGATGGATTTAATTGACAACTGCTCCGCCACAGAGTTACTCACTTCTCACAAGAGGAGGTTGAGGAAACCGAAGTAAAGTCCCAAGCTAATTAAAATAATCACTAATCACTATGAATGGTGAAAATAATGACTTCTGAAATTTTCTCTGACAGTATTAAGTACATCTTGTATACTTTATCTTATAGCTGTAAGATAATCCAAAACTTTTTAGCTTTCGGGTAGGACACCTTCGGACATTTAAATTATTTTGGGGGAAAGTTGCTGCCCTCAAAACGGCACCTACAACTAATTGTCAGCTATTCTTCTGTAAAATATTCTCAATGTATTTATACACTACAAAAATCGTATCATGTACAACTTAAGCTAAGCTGAATTTTTAATTGTTGTAAAAGCTATTAATTTTTTCTTAAATATGTAACTTACTTTAGCGGTGCAAAAAGATCATAAGAAACTTTTAAGCACTAGTCAAGACTTTATTTTAGAAATTAATTATGCTAAGTTCATCACAGACATTATTCAGGAATTTCTAACGCGGATAACTTTTTGGACACCTTCGGACATTTTAAGTATTTTGGGGGAAAGTTGCTGCCCTCAAAACGGCACCTACAACTAATTGTCAGCTATTCTTCTATAAAATATTCTCAATGTATTTATACACTACAAAAATCGTATCATGTACAACTTAAGCTAAGCAGAATTTTCAATTATTGTAAAAGCTAATAATTTTTCCGTAAATATGTAACTTACTTTTGCGGTGCAAAAAAATTATAAGAAACTTTTAAGCACTAGTCAAGACTTTATTTTAGAAATTAATTATGCTAAGTTCATCACAGACATTATTCAGGAATTTCTAACGCGGATAACTTTTTCTAAGCTGGCTTAGAATAATATTTCAGATTATTTAAAAAATAATAATTATAAATGCGAACAGAACTTTTAATTAGGGGAGGGTTCAATGATTGAGATGAAAGGTATTAACGATAGTGTAAAAGTAAAAGTTTAGCGAGGAGAAGAAGAGCAGGAAGCAATCTATTTTTTACCACGGAAAAAGCACTTTCAACAATTTGTAAGTTTTGTTGGTAATAATAACAGTAGTCCGTCTTCACCTTGATTAGTCTTTTAAAAAAATCTCGTGTGTTTAGTATTTATAGTCTCCAGTGTTAATTTGTAACTTGCGGACATACACTGAAAAAAGACCTGCCTTAGCTGTAATAAATTACCTTGCGGACATACACTGAAAAAAGACCTGCCTTAGCTGTAATAAATTATCTAAAAAGTCATGTAATGCGTTTTAATAAAAATTATACTTGAAATGAAAATTTAATGAAATGCGATCGGGTAAAGGCCACAGCGAAATTTAATTTATTGAATGTTCCAAAAACGGAAAATGAGCTTTGCATTGTAAAGGCTCCCTTTTTCCGTTTGATTTTAAAATATGATGAAGTTACGCGCCGTTAATATTATGCTGAGAATTCAATATACAGTCAATTAAGTAAATGTGAAGCGGTGGTCATATGTAATAAGCTGAAATTTATGAAAGAGAAAACAACTGCGACGATTTTTAATTTTAGTTGGACAATATTTTTTATTACACATTTTTCGTTTACATCCACAAAATTTTTTTTATAGTCTTAGTTCGGCGTGTACATTTATAGGGAACTGAACTCCTTTTTAATTACTTCCTCACTGAAGCCATGAAAATGAACAATTTTTCCTTACAAAACATTTCATTTTAAAACTTATAACACGTTATAACTGTACATGAACGAAAGTGATTGTAATAAAACGGCGAAACTCTTCTGCAGGGACTCGATTTCGCAGGAAACTGCTACACAGCTATTATGTAACTTAATTTATTTTACATCTACTACATCTACCTTAGTCTACTGTATACAGCGATATATTTATTGTGGGATTAACAACACCTACACTTTTTTGTACCATATTACAATTTTTTTTATTTATTTAGTCTACTGTATACAGCGATATATTTATTGTGGGATTAACAACACCTACACTTTTTTGTACCATATTACAATTTTTTTAAAATTTATTTATTTCTCCGTTAATAAATTAAGTTGCAGCTCAAAAAACCAGCTAAAAACTAGTAATGGTTTTTTTTTCAAACTGAAAACAAAAAAATTGGTAGATACGATTATCTTGCTGCTGACGAGTTGGCATTTTCTGAATTAAATGTCAAAGCTTAATTTTAATTAGTAGTGTAATATTTAGCGAAGACTAAATCACTTGTTTCTTACACGATTATTGTTACATATAAAGCGAGAACATTTAAGAAATATCACAATTTACTTTCAGTAAGTTCTAGCGAATTTTATAAAATATTTTTTTGCTAAAATTATTACAAGGTCAACAAGCCCTCTCTCTACTTTGTTTTTTCCTGGCTCATTCTGGATTCGTGTAAGTGATTGAAAAAGTGCAGCACCAAATGTAACTGTTTTTAGGTATGTTCAGTAAAAGCAAAAAAAATCGGTGCACTTTCTCCAGGTAAAACAACTTCGATTTTCAAGAATTTTTCCCCCACATTTTTCCCTTGTCCCTGTTTATCACTTTCTCCAGTATTTCCGTATCTTTTAATTATAAATTAAAGTTAAAGTTTTGACCTCACACTTAACTTCACTTCCCCTAAATTTACATGATTTTAGACTAGAAAATACAAAAAAAGCGATTGCACTGACATGAACCATTACAAGATTGTCTTTAAGTTTATTTTAGCTGATTTTATTTTTTTATGGTAAATATAGTAAATCCAGAGTAATTGAAAGGAATTTGCTGCTGGCTAATTAATTTTTCAAGAGTTGTCACACCGTCATTCAAGCACAACTGCGAGATCAACTTTGAGATTTTTTTAGTGTAAATTTACTTGACCTTGTAAAATAAATATTGCTGGAAAAGCCACTCTCATGTCAGTTCCAGGAAAAAGGATACTGCCTAAAAAAGAGAAAATAGTGAAATGTGAGTTTCTCAAGCCCTGATTTGCGTTATTTTAAATACTCCGCGTTAAAAACTTTTAAATAATTTCTACTTTCTACCTTATCAGCAATTTTTAGTAGTTTCTAAAAAGATATCATAGGGCAGAGTATAAAGTCAGTATTGAACAGTTTTACGAGAAAAGTGTTTTTAACCCTAAATTTAATCCTAAATTACGCTTTATATTGGCTATCCTAAAAGTAAAATTATTTTTTTACAACTCGAGTAAACTTGAATATTAGTTGGTGCTCCGTTATATTTATTTAACCTAAACTTTCTAGAGTGACACTAAAAATAGTTAACTACTTTAGCACTACATTTTAGTTAAATGTACAAACATTAAATGCAACTGTTTCCTCCTAAAATCACATCCAGTCTCTCAGTATGACATCTCCTCTAAAGTTTCATAAAATGTATATTTCAATATCACTTTTTATCTTGCCCTGTTTACAATTCCATTTTTTCACTTTCTCAGCCAAACCAAAAAAAAGAGCTAGCCAACTTCCAGAAATGCGAAGAGTACAAATAGTATTTTTTCGGAAGTATTTATATTTTTATTTAGTAAGCTTCTCAATATTTTTTTTCATTTTACATTAGATAATTCCGGTGGAAAAGGATGGATTGAAGTAAACTCGAAAAATTATTACAGACACAGATCGCGTAAGAGTAATAATGCTAGAGAAGGGTTTTTTCAGGGATGCTTAAGCGGACATGGTTTCTCTTCTAAAAAATTGTTTTCACGATATACGGACATAAATAGCTCGCTAAATTTTGGTGTACACAGGTATAAATTATACTACGTAGGTAATTGTTTTTGATTGTAAACTTGCTAAAAACATTTTCGGGTTTTTTATTTTATATTTTACAATTTTTAAACCATTTCCTAGAAAAGTTAAGCTTTGTCCAGCGGCGCATCACTGGGCGCCCGGCTTTCACTAGTGCTCGTTTTGTTCGGATTACTGGAACTCATTTCTGGCTCTGTGTTCCCATTCATTTCGGAATCTGGTGTACTTTCCGACTGCAGCCCGTCCTCAACTTTCACCTTTTCTCCGGGTGACGCTGACGTGTCATTAGCGGTGGAGGAGCTGTTCACTCCATTGTTGCCACTAGCTATTTTCGAGGATGTGGAAGATGAGGAGCCATCCCCAGTTGAGCTATTCATCTGGGACTCAACCTCAATTTGGTCTGGAGCTGACCACCTCCGTTTCTTCGGGCTAGGTGGTCTCAGCCCAGATACATCATCATTTTGGTCACTCTCCTCTTTACTCTGAGATCCCACAGGACACGGAGAAATTGATTTACGCTTGCTGTCTCCTCTCTCCTTGGTAGTGGTGGAGGCAGTAACCGCTGCTGATGGTAATGACACTTCCTTGGAATCGCTACTAACGTCACAATTCGTATCCGCTATACTTTTCACCGCTCCGCTATTATTAGTCCAGGTGGAGGGAGAGCTGTGGCTATGGCTGTGGTCTGAGCCACTTACCTCTCCGTCTTCTTTCCTGAGCTTGTCCTGTCGCTCATCCTTCTCTGTCGACGGGAGAGCAGGAGCAGCTCCTTTAGACTTCCGCGCTGGACTCGCTACTCCAGGATTGCCGCTGACATCTTGATTTGTAGTCGCTGATCCCTGTCCACTAACAAGCTTTCTCCCGCTCGCCCCCCTATTGTTTCCCCGCTGTTGATGACTACTCTTCAGGATGCTGCTTGTTGAAGCGTTGCGGCTCTTCGCGTATGATCCATATGGCCGGCTCGACCCTGATTTCGACTTAGAGCCCCTGCCCGAACTAGAAGACTGATGGTGTCCCCCTGAGGACGTGCTGTTCCCCTGACTTCTCACATGCCTTGTTAGCGTTATACAAATGTCACCAACAGCCAAAGTGGAGCACGGCAGCTGGAGCAGCTTCTCCGTCTGCTTCGGCGAGGAGGATGACCACCCCCTTCCCCTAATGAAGAACGGCTGCTCTGGAGATGACTCGACCACCACCTGTATAAAACACAATGAAAAATTAATTAGTCAAAAATGGAAAAACACCGAAAATAAAATTTCTTATCTTATCACATGAAAGTGAAATGAGCAGGGAAAATGTTTTATTTGCAGGAACATGATTTCACGTAATGGAATGCTTTAAAGCCCAAGTCAAATACCATTTTCTCAAGTGATATGAACCCGTCGTATCTCTTCTGATTAATGGAAAATCAAGTTTTTGAATGAAATTCCAAGATTATGAAAGATCCCCGGTGATATGAAAGAGCGGAGCGTGGAAAATAATAAAAATATATCGTAACTCATATTACAAGTCGTACACGAGCAGTAAATGGCAGCAGTAAAACCTTCAATTAGCTCATTTTTTTCTCCCTCACCGCCACCGCCACTCACAATAAACTGCAGGAGAGTGCTACAACTATTTCTCTCACACATCCCAATTACGTATGTCCAACGGGCATAAAATAAAAAAGAAAAAAATCCGCTCTATTTGTATATTGAATAAAATCGCTGTGAATATTATTATTATTTTTTGCATTTCTCAGCACCTCCACATTTTCCATTCATTCTAACAAGGGAAACTCATTTTCTCTGTGAACTTTTACTACGTGATCCCTCCGCTGATTACCATTTCCGATTTTACGTCAGCAAATATCCTTTCAAAATTGTAAAAAAAATTGTTTCATCATCAGACTAACAATTTATTAAATGGAAATGTGAGCAGTGAGCAGCGCTTGGAAAAGGTCCGTTGATATCGTATCGTGGAACTATCAGAAAATTAGTAGGGAAAAAATTCACAAAAGGAGATACAAGATTAGACAAATTTTGCTTTTTAACCAGAAGCTCTAATACAAGGAGAGAGCTTCGAAAGCTCATCATTTTTTAGTAATTAGCTCCTCTTCTCGCTCTCAAGTCGCAATAATCGCAACATTTTTTTTATCGCGAAAGAACGCACCCTCTAATTAGGAGTGTAAATGTTGGTATCAAAACTGCAATTAGTTTGCGTTCGGTTTTTCACTCTTTACTTAGCATCCTCCATTAAAGTGATTGTTTTTGGAGATTTTTTATATGGAAAGAATGATATCTCGAATTTTGTTGCGTGCATACAAGAAAAGCGAGAATTACATAAAAAGAGAAATGGAGCTCAAAGCTGACTTTGAAATTTTAAGTCTTTCTTTAGTACCTTCGCTAATGCCGCCTACATGCCAAATATACATTTTGAACTGTTGCTACATTTAATTTTAGTTAATTACAGTTATGCAGTAGTTAATTTCACTTAATTATCAAATAGTTACCTACAAAATTCCATAAGAACGTATGTATCTATAATTATTAAGAACCGCATAGTACAGAAACATTTTTTATGGACGTCTTACTTGACAAAATATTTCACATTGATAAACTAACCAGTCGCATTTCGCCTACTCCTTTCGTCATATTTATAGTAGATATGGACTCGGTGTTTAGTATTTCCACAGAGCAGTTTTTTCTGCGTTTGATCTGCACCCCAGTTCTCCCAAATCTGATTAGAACTCACAGAGATGAAAGACTTTTCCTGGAGAAAGTCTTTCTGTGGCAATAGTAAAATTGATACAAAACACAGCCATCTAAAGTCCATTCACGTGCGACTCTACTCCGCAATCACGTCTTAACGTCCTCTTTATAAAATGCAGCCATAGCTATATCATATTAGGTACAATTTTTTACGTGCTGGCTATAGTGGTGCCATTTGAATGGCCACACTCACAATTGTCAACATCAAAGCCACACTATTTATTCGTGTCCTCCTTTCCCTTTGAAGAAAACAAAAATCAAAGGAGAGGAAACCAAAAAAATGACATGAAAGCGGTAGCACTTTTTTTGCAGAAAATCACATGCTGGGAATATTACCAAAGCACCCAAGCAGTTTACGCTTTTATCCTCTTTGCAACCGCATTTCGTAATATTCATCTTGAGACCTGAGTCAAATGCCACTTTGACATTGAAAGCGCTCCCAAACCTTATCACGTCATCGCCGGGTCCCCGTCCCCAGAAAAAATATCTTTTACAGCTTCTTTCAATAAGCGTTTGTTTCTCAGTAGTAGAAACGGTACAGCCAGACTCCCCTTCAGATTTTTCAGACTACCCACGAAAATTATATTCCGATTGACTGACTACATTCGAGTAAAAATTTTTTTATCGAGACAGTGGCAGTTTTCTTATCTGAAGGCAACAGTTCAGTTTTTTGGGCAGTGATAAAAACGGGCAGACTTCACCACCTACCTCCCTCTCCGCTAAGGAAATAAATTTTTTTGGGAATGGAATGCAAAGGGGAAAAGCAGGTTTTATATGAATTCATTTTTATTCAGCCAATGAATCATTTAACTGACAAAACGTCTGCTTGGGTCATTGCAGATTGCAGATTTTTATTTTCTTTGATGATATCGATAGGTACTCAGGTGTGCATTGTCCGTCAACAGCCAGCCATCACAGACACATTAAGCGGACAGGGAAGGAGTTAAAATGGAGACGAGCTATTCAGCTATTCATTACACCTTTTTTTTACTTTTCCCATTGTTTTTTGAGCTTCTCTTTCAGAAGTAGCTAACAAGCTTAGGGTAAAAAGTGAGGTAATAAAAGTAAATGAAAAATAAATAAAAATTCCGCGCCTTGTAAAATTGTAAACCGACCCCAGAATGATTCATTGAGGCAGGTGAAGATGAAGGGCGAGCGAATCCGCCGTAAAAATACATATCTGCAGTGGGAAAAAAATGAAAAAAAACGTTGCCAAAAGTGAAAATACTGAATATTCACCAATCCTGTCAATCAACTCGAGTACTACAATAAACTTGCATAATTCTTTTCTCTAATTCAGTTGATGTGGTTCTGTAAATCTTGAAACATTGTTAACAGTAGAAATTAATTTTGATCAATGGCTTTTTCAACAAAAACAAAAAAAAATTGTTTTTACTTTGCTGTCGGCAAAAATAGAATGAAAGGGGAGAAAACCAGTGCAGCCAGAATAAAAGCAGCTCACCAGTCACACTGGCTTTATAAACTGTCTTTTTCAGCGATAGCGATAATAGTGAGCAAGTTTTATAGAAGGAGCAAGAAATATAGGAAAACTGATTTTTTAACAGTATATTTTTTCTCCTCATCTTGCCATCTCAGACAAAAAGGTAGGAGCATTCGAGCAGAGGAGAAAAAACAATCGCAGGGAATTTGGAGCATCAAAACAAATTCTAAAAATTAATATTTTTTTTCAGTGGGTAGTAGCAGTAGCATTGTGAGTGGAGTGGAGATGGAGAGAGAGCTCAAACTATCTCCATTCCTTTTTTTTAATAACCCCTTCAAGCCAAACATCTTTTCTAGTATTATCTCTTTTCTGCTCATTATTTTCATGCCATTTGAAGCATTTACTTTTTTTCCTTTTGGAATGTTATCTCTGATGCTGATGTAAGTGGGGCTCCTCCGAAATTATATCTTTTCTGGTCGATACCATGTCACAAAAAAAGTGTTGTGAAATTGGTAGCGACTAAAAAAGCGACTGCCGCTGTGCGAATCATTGCTACCAGTTTTCTACGCTCTTCTTAAGTCTTACTCCTTTTTTACTTTGATGAGAGGAATCGAAAATCTAGCCAGATTGAAATATGTAATATATTTTTTTCAGGCACAAAAGCAGACAAATCTCAGATCGGAGATAACATAGATGAGTTTCTTTTCTCGTAGTAAACAAGAGTGATCTGGTTCTGGTGCTACCTGTCAAATATTTGTAATAGAGAAGACAGAGCTTGTGCATACCTAAATAATGAATTTAAAAAAGACTAAATAAATTAAACTTCCAATTATCCTATTTTTATTTTCTATTGTGTTAGTTTTCCCCAATTTCAAGGGAAATTTAATAAAAAAAACTTTTCCCTAATTAACTTTCTTTATTATTGGCTGATCATAGAGAAAAGAGGAATGGCTTTTTCATATGCACTTACTCCGAACAATTGCATCATCACATCCACCTTCAAGAAAATGTAGCGACAAGGTTGCCCCGTAAAGAAAAAATAAAACTGACTATGAGCGGTGCGGTGGCAGTTGACTGGCCAAGAGCCAGAGCCGGAGAGCCCATAGCTTATATACCGACTAAATATTCCTGATTAGCAACAATCGAAAACAAAATGCCTGGTGCAAATTACACATGTGAGCAGCCACAAAAAACGGAGTAATCAAAAAACGGGAAAGTAGACACTATCCCAATGACAAGATCTTTTTTTTTACTGCAGGAGAGATTATCGAGCACAGAAATAGGAACAGCAAAATAACTATTTTTTTGCAAGTCTGCTCTTCACATAAATTATTGTAACGTGAAGATACCTTTTGCTCTTTTTAATCTGTGTTGAATTACACCTGAATACATTTTTTACTTTTCTTCTCGACCAATTTGCGCTGTTTCAAAACGCTGATTGAATTGCTACTGAATTTCCACTGTTGAAGTTTTCACGTTCAAAACCAGATTTCATCGTATTTAACCCTGACAGTAAAATAAAAATAGTGGCAGAGTGTACCAGTGTTAAAGGAAGGAATTGGCAATCAAGAAGAGAAGATATATATTTTTCCGCAAAAAAATCCTTTTCCTTTTTTTTTATAAAAGGAGTGAGTGAGCAGGTACAGAAAAGCAGAAGACAGGTAAAAGGTAAAAAAAATTATGCGGAGTTATTACGCAAGGAAAAGGCATTTATCCGCTTTCATCATTTTGCTAAAAAGTGAGTGAGTGGAAGCTCTTGTAAACACGGGATTAACTACACTCATGTAATAATAATGCATCCTGGTATTAGCGCTTTGTAAAAAAAAGTTATGCATTAAATATGTAGATTATTTCGTAGCCGCCGTAAATAAAAAAAAAATGTGCGAGGTGATGATGATGATGATGAAAACATGAACTTTCCATAAAGGAAGGTGTGCATTAACCACAAAATGTATCTATTTCAGTGTGCTTCTCTTCAGAAAGGCTAACGAGAGGGAGAGCAGAATGAAAAAAAAATCACTTTTTATATGCACACACAATAAATATAAAAAATATTTGAAGTTTTTTGAAGTAGCTCTTTAAAGATATATATTTTTTTCTTTTTATTTTCTCCTCCTCCGTACAAACAATAAAACACGATGAGCTGGTGTCACGATTTGCATGGCATTATCCTATTAACCTGTCCTCTGCTTATAGGAGGAGAAGAAGAAAAAAAAATTGTAAAACTCCAAAACCACCACCACACCACTATCACCAGACAGGAGACATGTTCATGTAAAAATTGGCGTGTTTTCGTCTTTATGGCTAAAGCTGCAATAGCTATTTTTCGCATTCCTTTCATTACTACTTACTTACTTTGGAAAAAAAGTCGAAGAAAAAAGTTTTTTTTTCTTGACAACAACACCGAGCACAGAGCACTACTACTTTCAGGTTACTACTGCACAGCTCTTTAAAGCTCACTTTTTTACGAGAGGATCTTATTACCTGAAAAAAAAGATTTTTATGGGGAAAGAGGAATTTGAAAATAGCAAATGGCAATGGACAGTTCTGCAAAAAAAATATTTTTTTTCCATTTTCTTGTGACGTGGGTAATACGACTATGACTATGTGAAAAATGAAGCGAATTTGTTTTTTTTACTATCGGAAGAAAAATAATATTATTTTGCTTCCAGATTGATAATTGAGTACAGTGATAGCACCAAATAATGGTAGCTACTATATCTTTTACACTGACCCCCGATAATTACGATAATTTTTCCATACGATACGGAACGGACTAAAAAGATATGATCA
>JAHZND010003131.1:0-18056 GCA_027744115.1 Acrocyrtus sp. NNG-2020 | reverse complement strand
GGAAGATGAAGATGAAGATGACAGAAAATAAGAGAGCAGTGGCAACTGGCAGCACAAAGTGGAGCTGGAGATAGTGATCTCGTCATTTCCACGGTACCACTTTCTCTATTTCAATGAAGACGGAGGATGCAACAAGACAGGAAAAATGGGATAGTTTATGAACTATGAACGGGGGAATGCATATTAATTAAATGTGCCTACTGTCAGGTCCCTATAACAATTTTTAGACAGGGCATCATGCCACACTATATGCCACCATATTTGAAATGCTCTCTTGCAGAGAGCAACTGCAGATGAACCGGAATAATGGGTGAAAGTGAAGGAGACAGAATATAATGTCCGCAATTACGCGAAGCGCTCTGGAAACGCGTACACAAACACAAACCGCCAAGAAAATATATATTTTGGGGGAGCGAAGTGAACCTCGTTGTTTGTCACCGACGACTCACAGCCACACACTCACCTACGAAAAATGGCATGGAGTGGTAGGTATGGATGCTGATGGTACTGCTGAGCTAGATTTTTTTGTTTGGATGTGTCCTGGAAATGGAATAATGGCAAAATTTTGAATCCTTTTTAGCTATGCAATAATAATTAGTGGGAAATTGAGTAATTGAGTTTTGCGCTGGTACACATTTTCCCCCTTTCTCACAGCATTTTGGTGTCATAATGCAGTTATGCTACTGACGCCATTACATACGGAAGATCACCAAATAGCGCTGCTTTTACAGCGAGAAGCTTCCTGAAAATGTCTTTTCCGGCTCATTTCATATTCNTTACAGCGAGAAGCTTCCTGAAAATGTCTTTTCCGGCTCATTTCATATTCCACATCCCTGCTCGTAATTTTTGGCGTGATGGTGAGCTTGATTGTTGCGGGATTCGAGTCACAACCTGAGAAAAAATATAATTTTGTATGGGAATGAAGAGAAAATAAAATTACCGTCTAGAAATGACATTAAACTTGTGAATGATTTTTAAATTGTTTTTTTTCAATATAATTTCTGTTTAAAATTCCATTCCACAATAAAGTCCACTGGTAAAATGTCACACAAATTTTTTCTATAATTTATAATCATTTAGCATAACATTTTGGAAAAAACAGGCTCGCACTTAGCGTTCTGTAACAAAAGAAATAATTGAATTTATAATACGCTTAGTTATAACTAACTTATCATAACAGTGATAATTATTATCAATATTTACTGAAATTATCATCACTTCAGTAGCAAATAGAGCACGAGAGTAAAGATTTTTATACCTTTTTTATAGTTAATAAATGCCAGTGCGATTCCTTCTGAAAAACAATCGCGATTTCAGTGCCACATTAAATGCATATGCCTGTACAGCTTCTCCGCACTTTCTATTTTAGCAGAGCGCAGAAAAAACAGAAATCTTTTTAGAAGTTGATTAATTTTCTCCTAAAGCTCTCACAGTGAACATGAATCTCCAAGAAAAAAATTGTTTTTAAAGTTAAAACGAATTATTATTTTTTATAAAAACATTTTTTTGCAGTCCACAAACACACTTGCCACAAATCCCATACTATTTTAAACGGTAACAACCGCTGACCACTCTTGTAGTAAAGAAAGCCTTTTTTTATAAAAAATTTCCTTACTCCATTTACCAAATAGTCAGTTTCACTCATACCGTGTTTTGCTCCATTTATAGAAGATTGAAAAGTTTAACTAAAAAAATTTTTTACACTCTTCGGTCTTCAGTACACAGTCCTAGTAATTTTTGTTCATTTTATTGTATTTACCTCGCCGCACACTATCTGTAGTATCCTCATAAAATTGTAGCTTGCAGCAAATAATTATTATTTTTTCTAGCAAAATACTAAAATCGCAGACTATGTCTAAACCTAATTTAAACTTTATAGCCTCTAAGCCTCTAGCGTGACATAATTTTTTTTCCATCACATAAGTGCATTCTTAATCCCCGCAACAGAATTTTTTTCGTCTAATAGTAGCCTTTTATTGCATAATCATAATTTAACCTTAAATAGTCAGTAAGAGAAGCGTTAACCGTTTTCCACAATATTTTTTTTTGAAAATATTCCTCCCTACCCAAATTGTAATTTTTTTAGCTTGCTCACTCCTCACCTTCATTGTTCATCCTTTGCCCCATCTGCACCATTACTTTTCCCTAACTTCCTCAACAAAATAATTATTACGGAAAGCGTTTTTTTCTACAGTGAAAGCTAAATGACAGCTTACAAATAAAAAAATTGCAAAACGAAACTGGTTTTTCCCTTTTGTATAGCCCGTAGGGAGCTGTGCGCTGTATTCTGTTACTCTGTCTATTTTGCAGATTATTATATCTGTACTTTGTAGGATTTCACTACTAAAAGAATTTTTTGTTTTTATTTTGTAGTCTAGCTGAAACAATTACCCTTATCAGTTTCCTTGTGCTGAGGAGCTTCCCCCCACTGCCACAAATATGCGGGCTCTTATAAAAACATTAATATTTCTTATGACTCCTTGTAATTACTTGCATAATACTATTATGGGCGCTGGGGCCATTAAGCAATTCCATGTAATGAAGGATAATAATAGTTATACGCTATAGTGGATAAGATATATCATTCCGGTAATACTTAGTCCCCACAGTAAAAAAAAGATTTTTTACTGGAAATGTGATTTTTTTTACTCTGGAATGATAGTACACATGAGAAATTAAGGTGAGCTCCACACAACACTTTTATAGTTTTGGTATTTTGCCAAAGTGTGGAAAAAAGGTGAAGAGAGAAAAAGATTTTTTTTTCTCACAAATCCCTTTTCCATATTATCTCTTTACGCTACGAAAAAAACACTTTTTTAAGACTTGATTCTGATTGTATGAATGCAAATGTGGTTTTTGTTAAGTTATGTAGCTAAAAGTATAAAACTCTAATTTTTTTATGATTGCTTCCACGCACATGTACACAGATGTAATTTTTTTTACAAGAAAAGTTAATTAGTTATAAGAAAGAGGAGTGATACGGGATGATATTAATACCATCCTGAAATATTTTTTTTGAGGTAAATAAAAAAATGTTCTTGCAAAAAACAATTGTGTATATCTGTATATAATTTTTATACGAGTGTATAAGTTGTGGAGCGTGAAAAGAGTGCTCTTTGAAAAAAGTGTAGATAAAAAACGATTGAATTCGATCAAGAGCTCGCACAGGGGAGAAATTGGGAGAAGGATTTTGTGTCGTTTTATATAAGAAGTAAAGTTTGTAGTGCTATAAAATAGAGATAGTAAGTTTATATATGTGAAAGGTGGAGAGGTACAAAGTTATTGTGAGGAGGAGAAAGGGATTTTATATATTTGGCGTGTAGGGAGAAGGGATCTAGAGGATAGAAGAGAGTGGAGGTGGAGCAGAGAGAAGAAGGAGAAGGGGGAGCTGGGGATAGAGCAAAGTAGCGGAGTACATACAATATAAAATTGATTATCCCCTTTCCTGTCAGTTGTAGTATCCTCTGGCCACAGCTTGTCTGCGAGTGTTTTCCCATTTGCATGTTAAAATCCTAATGTAAGTCCTGCGGAAGGAGGCATTGCACAGCGCGTAGCACATCGGGTTGATGGTGGAGTTAATGTAGCAAAGGTAATAAGCTGCATCCCAGAGGATCTCCGGAATCCCGTCGTCCTCCACCATAATCGTCTTCCAGAGGACGAGGATGTTGTACGGGGTCCAGGTGACAATAAACGCGAGGAGTATAGCAGACAAAGTCTTCGCAGCCTTTTTCTCTTGCTTCTTCTCCTGATTCTTCTTCTTCTTCCGTTTTACCTGACCTGGCATCACGGCCGCGGCGGAGATTGCGCCGGCAGACCCTTTTGATGTCAGCGGCTTGGGAACTATTTTTGCGTGAAGTGGGGGTGCAGCGGCGGATGGTCGGCGGGCCAGCCCGCCTCCTCCTCCACTGCCACTCCCTCCACTTCCACTTCCTCCTGCACCGCCACCAGCAGAACCTCCTCCAGCTGAAGCAGAAGAGCCGCTGGAGTACACTGACTCTGGATTAGACGACAGCGTTTTCGCCCGCTGGTGATGACCCGGAACGGGCGGTGGTGGTAATGGACCTGGCTCTTGGATCATTCGGATACTCGCGTTTTTCCCCTCCGTCTCTCCCGGTATCCGAATTAAGATCGTGTACACTGACTCACTTGTTGGCAACTTTCCATTTGAGCCTGTTCGGGTACAACAAAAAATGTACTATAATGGCAGTTGCTCTATATAAATTGCAAACACAAAAAATATATTCAACTTTTTCCGATAAAATGAGAATTGTGCCTAAAAACCATTTCCCCGAACTTTCATTCACGATTTTTACTCAGCCACCTATCCCACCTACCCCTTCTTTTCTACAATAATGCTACCCTCATATTTATCTTTACGGCCAATGAATACAAAAGCATTTCACATTTCACTCACTCACACACACATTCAATCCATATTTATTGCGCAGTAACGGGATACCGACTTCAACCCTTTCCATGCAAAAAAACTCACGCTTTCCCCTATAAATCACTCATGCCTTTCTAAGTCGTTCAGCCATCTTTTTGGAGAAAATAAATGTCGAAATGTTTACAAGCTCACCCATAGTTCTCCGAAAAATTATGCCACAGACAATAGGAAACTGCTTATTTTTTTTCTCAGAACGACTCACATCTCACGGCGAATGGCTCCGCTCAACTCATAAAAAAGGTGAATAAGGAAAACCGGAGGAAATGGAAAAAATAGTTTTCCTTTACAAAACTGCATACCTCTTCCCCGCTAAATTTTCCTACTTTTAAGATAGCAGCAAACGCAGAGTGACATATACTATTTTTTCACAACTCGATTTTTCCCGGTAAGAAAATGAGCATTTTATTTTGAAAAGGTGGACCCAGCCACCACAACTAGTTCTAAGTGGCATTTGCCATTTGAGATTACCTTCCCCTTTCATTCACAAGAAGGAAATAAAAGGAGTAAGTGAACTGGTGGCAGTACATCCAAAAAATCGTCTTTTTTTCTCTCTCTCCTTAGCGGAGAGTCGACCTGTTCTCAGAAGTGAAAGTGGATTTTGCCAGGTTTTTAAAGGTGTATGTGATGGGCTTTTTCTCTTCTTCATGCATCTGTCCTTCCAATTCCAATCCACTTTTTATGCCCTGTTTTCCCATCTCTTTTCTCCAGCAAACGTAACATGATCCCATGGCATCAATCAGCCGTGATGTCATGGACCTCCTTTTTCCCGTATAGATTTCCTTCCCAAAAATGGCTTGTCCTCAGCCAACCGTGCTGTTTCCCCTTACAGCGGAGTGACCCGCAAAAAGTTTTGGATATGCCGGTGGGTATATAAAATATAGTCGAAAAAATTGTCTATAAATATTTTTTTCTTCCACTGAGAGAGTGCTATCCCTTTCCAGTTTCGGTCTTACGGGTAAATGGAATAATACAGTTGTTCTCCTCAACCGTATCGACATCATTTTTTTGGTGTCTTATCCACCCAAGAAATTGAGAAGTGGGAGGGAACAGTGCGATTAAAAATATGGTGGGAATGCTGGAAATGTAAAACTGATAAAAACAATTATGTTGGAGGAAACTGTTTTTCTGCATATGGGAGGGAAGATAACTCGTTTTTTATGCAGAGTGCAAGAAGCACGAGATGAACATATATTTTATGAGAGTTTTGCCCTGCTCAGTTGCTATCTTGGCAGGAGGAAGTTGTAGGAGTTGTGAGAAAAAGTGGAGCTGGAGTAAACATAAATGAGTGAAAAATGAGACAATGAGAGAGTGGATGGAGGTGGGTAGGGAGAAGGAAGCCACATATTTTCAGTAACTTTCTCCATTTCTAATCTTTGTTGGGAATGGTATTGCAAAAAAAATTATATTCTCTGTGGAGAAAAAAGGAGTGCCAAGATAAGGTATCAGTTTTACTTTTCTTCATACTGTCGGTTCCGTTTCGCATCCCCACTCAATCTTGCGATAGGAGCTGACTTGCAGGAACTTTCCGGGGAGAAAAGGCACAACTGTGTGCGGGAGGAAAAAGATTTTTGATGTGGGAGTGTGGAGGAAGCTATTTCGTCAATTTTTGAAAGAGTAAAGTGAGCTTGGATAGCGAGGTTAAGGCTTTCTCCGAAAATGGAACAAGTTTTCGGGGAGCCACATAAAAAGAGAAAAAAATTCTGCTTTTTGTAACTGTACCGTTTCAGAAAAAAAGAGTGCACGCGGAAAATCCTGAAAACGGAGGGCTTCGTTGGTTTTAGGGAAGTTCAACTTTGTTTGGAATCAGATTGCCGTGAATTCCTGGAAAAATTTGCTTTTGAGCTTAGATTTCCTTCACTAACGCGAGAAATGCGAAATGTGCCTGCAGACTCAGATCATTCTCAATTCCCTTTACAACAGAGTTGGCTTTCCCAGCGCGGAATCACAATTTGACAACAAATAACTTTCAGCTAACTCCACAAATATACAATCCTCTTTATTGGAAGGCTCAAATAAATCTGATTGTTCGATTTTAGGGACATTTTGATATTTTCATAAAACAGAATTTTAAAAGTTTGTTTTAGGGAAGTACAACTTTGTTTGGAATCAGATTGCCGTGAATTCCTGGAAAAATTTGCTTTTGAGCTTAGATTTCCTTCACTAACGCGAGAAATGCGAAATGTGCCTGCAGACTGAGATCATTCCCAATTCCCTTTACAACAGAGTTGGCTTTCCCAGCGCGGAATCACGATTTGACAACAAATAACTTTCAGCTAACTCCACAAATATACAATCCTCTTTATTGGAAGGCTCAAATAAATCTGATTGTTCGATTTTAGATACATTTCGATATTTTCATAAAAACAGAATTTGAAAGTTTTTGAAAAATATATGAAAGATTTACACGCCTGCAATAAAAAGTTGATATTGTTCCGTAATATAAATGTAGTAGATCCTTCGTTAACTTGACTATTTTCAATAGTCATTACAATAGTAAAACGAAGTAAGGAGAGTACCTGCCTAATTCCTGTAACGATCCCCGACTAATATTTTCAATACCTACTCCCGAGATACTTAATATTCCCGTGAAAAATAATAGCATCCAGCATCCCACTCACAATTCAAGTAAAGAGGAGTAGCGTAAATACAAAAGTAAAAGGAATTCTGTGACATGAGTGTCCTCTCACTCTGTTCTTTTACAGAAAAAATATATTTAGGTATTTTTCTCCCATTTCCTCTATTCTTTTTATTCCAGGTCTATTAGCGCTAATGTGCTATATGAGCGATGTATCCTAAATAAATAAAGTTATTAGCTGGAAAGGCAGCATATTTCCTCGTTTTTTTAGCGCACAGCACACAATGCTACTCCTTCAGACAATCCCCAAAAAACATACTCTATCAACTAGCCCAGCATTTTTTTGCATTCACCATTTTATTTTTTTTCTCCAGAAAGAAATATCCATTCCCATGTCCTCTTCAGGATTGTAGTACAAGTGTATGGAGATAACAGCTCGAGATAGGGTTCTGGAAAAGTTCACTAAATGAGTTTAAGATTTTAATGGTAAACTTTTAGAATGGAATTTGACGGATGAGTGAGACGTTCCTTTTCTCGATTTTGCTCCTTTGTGTAACTTGCACTAAAGAAAAAGAAGTTTTTCTCTCTGTAATGGGAACTGAAGAGAGAAGGAGAGGAAATGGGAATTCGCGAAAATACATCGAGGAAAAAAATAGATGTTGCGATAAGAAAGAAATTCCCGTAACACTTGAATACTTTTTCATGGAATGGTAATTTATGTACTTTCAGCCTTTTGTTGCCGTCACGCTGTGATATAGGTAATTTCCAGTGAGCAATTCCAGTATCTTATTTTGGGATATTGACTCTCAAGAAAAAAAAAATCCATTTATGGCTGGAAACACTCTTAAGAAAAATAAATGCTGCTTGCAATGAATGTTTAAATACGTGCTGGTGTGGTGCCACTCCACTGCCAACAGAGAATAGGTGATGAGGATGATACCTTCTCCGTATTTTCGGGGAGAATATATAAAGCTATTATATTTTGACGGGCTGTGAAAAAAAGTCTCCATCTGGTGGCCCCCTCTTCCCAGTAAAAAAAATAAATTCTGTTCGCTTCAAATAATTGATTGCATTTGCTAGAAAAACGAGTTCATTTATTATCGCGATTTTTCCTACTTTATTTCCTTGAGAATACGGTAAAATTCATGGAAAGAGGTGCTTTCTCCAGGAAAAATGTACTTTTTTTAAGAGAGCACCTACTTTGATGATCACTATAAATTTCCAATATGATGGGAGGCTAGTGCGGATTTGGAAAGTGGGCAAGGAGCAGCTATAACAGCTAGCAGCTTGCATGAATTTGCGATTACTTCTTGGTGTGGTATCATAATTTTTTGGGGAATGAGTTGAGTGTGTGTGCTTTTTGGTGGGGAAAAGGGAGAGCAAGATGAAGGTAAGATTTATTTGAGATGAGCGTCAGTTGCATATTAATTTATACGTGAGGAAATGAGAATTTTCAGGGGAGGAGGAAAGAAGGAAAAATATATTTTTGTTAGGCTCTCTTTTTCCTTCTCGCTTGCGTTCTATAAAAATGGAGGGGAAATGTAAGCTTTTAAGTATTTTTTGTAGAGTTTTGTTATTCCAGGCTGGTGAGTAGTTGTGGCATCATCATCCACGTAGTAGCGACATGAGTCATGACAAGGAAGATGAATGCAAAAGATATACTGGAAATTTTTTTTGGTGTGACCTAGCGCGGAGAGGCGCCGTACTAGTGATAAGTAATTAGAAAAGAAGGGATGGAGAAGTGGCTACGTGAAACGTGGGCATGTTCGCTAGTTCTTCCGTCACGACAAATATCAGGATTTATGGGGACGGCACATTAACCGCATCTTGGCAACTCAGCGCGGCACTGCAAAGGTTTCCCTGTGCAGGGAGAACAGAGTAAATTTACATTTTTTTTACCTTCTTTCGGCTGCGCACCTGACGGGGCCGCATTGGAGGCGGATGCAGTAACAGTGGCGGCAGCAGCCACCGGTTGTGATGGATTACTGCTCTGGGTTTGAACGGGGGAGACGACCGACTCAGTCTTCCTAGTTGGAGTTTGAGCCAGTGGGTCACGTATCACGTTAAGACTCGTGCATCTGGAAACGGAAGACTGCAGAGGAGTTTCTATTGACGCGGGAGTACCATACCCGGGAGAAATGTGCTCCTCTTCGGCTTCATCTTGGTCGTCGGCGTCTCTGTCCACACGACAAAATCCTATGAACGCGTCACAGGCCGTGGCCAGGCAGTTCCACCGCTTTGACAGCCACTGGACAAGTGCCTGGAATGAAAGAGAAAAAATAGAATTCAGATATGGAAATGGACGGAGAAGTGAGCGTATTCTGAGCTCAAATATGATTTTTGCTGTGGGCAGCATATTTTTCTCCCGATTTTTTCTAAAAAGTTCAAAGCTATTTCATTTTCCTATTTCCAGCATTTTTTTTCCAGTAAGTAATGGAATCCTTTTGTTTGTTCCTTTTTCTCTCAGCAGATATGGAAACTCAATCAATATACGAAGAGCGGAGGAGGTCGTTATCTGTTTCTTGGGAAAATATTATATTTTTTTCTTCCGCGCGTATTTTTCTTCGTGGCCTTGAGCAAACAAAAAATACATAAGAAGAAAAACTAATACTCTGGAGAAATTGGACAAAAGCGGAAAACTCTGCTTGTTTTCAAACTCAAAACGAAAATGTTTGCAGAGCGGGGGACGAGAACTGCGAAAACGAAAGAGGAGACGGAAGGCAAGTTTTATCTTCTTCCCACAATACACTTCAATACTTAGTTTTTGCCCACCTTTGGGACTGAGTTGATAAGGTTAGAAAAAATTAGATGGAGTTACACTATATCCTCCATTGTAGGTGTCATAGTATCACGGTAACTGGTTGATAAGGGAATATAACATTTTTCCAAGTATAAAATAATTCAATTTTAATAATTATTTTAGTACGTAATAGTTTTATGAGTTCAGAATTTAAATCCGATCAAAACGTGAGGATAAGGCACAGGCAGACCCTTCGTTTGCAATAACTTTTGTACATGACCTAACCGTTGAAGTTCATCTGCTGAAACACACTCAACAATGAAGCCAAACAGAAGTAGAAATTATTCTGGTGCTAAGAAAAGCAATGAAAAACCCCGCGGTAGAAAGCTGGATTCCAATGCTAAAAAAGACAATGAAAAAGGTCGTGGTAAAAAGCGGGCGTTGGAAAATGCGGAAGGAGGTACGCTGGGAGAAAAGCGTCCGCGAAAGGATATCGCTGGAAGTTCATCCCTACCGGCATTAACGCGTCGGAGTGTAGTGGAAAAGCTTCCCAAATCAGCGCCGTCATCTTCAGCAGGGTCTCGGACGAGTCCTCCTAAGAAACCTGAAGTTGACAATGGTCAGCATCCTGGTAGTGAACTTGACAAGGAACTTCTGGAATTGAATGAATCGTTTGAAAAGCAGAATCTCATGTTCTGCGTGGAAGAGACGGTGTGTCCAGCCTGCTTCGCGAGCTTGATGCCAGGGGAAGGAATAGTTCTGCAGAATTGCCGCCACTGCTTCTGCAGGGACTGTCTTGTAAGGACAATCAATGAAACTGAGGAAGGCGCCGAGGTCGGATGTCCTTACTTATGCGAGTGTGATTGCAAGTCTGTCCTGAAAAAGAGCGAAATTAAAGGGATTCTTTCTCGGGAAGTGGTGAAAGAGCATTTGGCCAAGAAATCGTACTCTGACTTGGTGAGCTACTTCGAAAGTCATGCTGTCTTCCCAAACACGGAGGATTTCGAATGTTCAATTTGCCTTTACGATGTGCCTAAGGGAGAAGGGGTGACTCTCCAACAGTGCTTCCACAGTTTCTGCCGAGATTGTCTTGCAAACTGCATCCAGTACAGTGAGGAAGCTTCAGTAAAATGCCCCTATCAAGGTGACGATTTTGACTGCGACTGCTCCATAACGGAAAGAGAAGTGAAGGCCCTTGTTTCTAAAAAGGTGTACGAGAAGTATCTCAAGAGGTCTCTGAAAATTGCGGAAGGAGAGTGCAGGAATAGCTTCCACTGCAATGGTGTGAATTGCGACATGTGGTGTCAAATTGAAGGGAACGTTAAGGAATTTAAGTGTCTCGCCTGCAAGAAGGTGAATTGTATAAAGTGCGATGCAATTCACGACGGGAAGACCTGCAAGCAGTATCTGAGGGAACAGGATATGGTTAAATCAAACGATCCAAACACAAGAAAGTCGCAAGAGGCTCTGGATGTACTTATTAAAAAGAAGAAAGCCATGCACTGCCCTAACTGCAATATTGTCGTGCAGAAAATTTCTGGATGCGACCATATGTGGTGCACATACTGCAAAAAAGGCTTTACTTGGGGGAAGAATGAAAAATGGTGGTGAGGGTCAAATGAATTTGGAGATTACTCTGGCGACTGTAAATGTAAATTGAATGGAAAGTACTGTCACCGAAATTGCAGTGGTTGCCACTAAGACAGCTAGCTTCCGCAATTCATTCACATAAGTATACTACCTAATAAATTATAATTGTCAGAAATTTTAATTTTAAACTCAGAAAAACGGCAAAATAAACTTTCTAAGTGAATTGCGTTCTAATAATAATAATAATAATAATAATCGAGTATCCATTTATTCTCTCCGCAAGATCATTCCATTTTCACACGTAGCTTGTCCTAGCCCAGCATTATAAATCAATTTAGACTATCCTCAAGCCTAAGTAAAAAAAATTGGAGATCAACACTCATTCAATTTTCTTTTTTTTCTGATCTGTCAACTCAGCCGGAAAACTATTTTCAAATACAATAAATACATTCTCGAGCACGAACAGTGTCCATACACACGGCTGCCTATTCCACATCCCGAAAATATGCCGGAATAGCTAAAGCTTAACGAACTGAGAAGAAAAAACGGCGAAAGCGCACAGATGCGCCATACCCCAAATTTTATATGTACTTGTTACCCTCCTCGTTTTACAGGCTTGTAAGACGCAACCAGAACCAGAAAAAAAATATTTCTGCACCGAAACTCGAAACAACGAATAAATTCCCATTTATACGTGTAAAGAAGCAGTGCTCACTACTACTGCTCAGGGTTCGAATGCCTTCCCAAAAGCGGATTTTCTATTTTTTTTCTTGTATCCGACTGCAAACATGTCGCTGAGGAATGTAATATTTGCATTTGCACAACATTCCTCCATCCCTACAAATAAAAGGAGTTCTTGCTAAGGCAAAAAACACACAGATTCTTTTTTCTTTCTCCAGGCTCGTAAAAATAAGGCCACTATTTTTTTCTGGAGAAGAAAGACGCGACGCGACACAAACATAAAATGATGAACAAACGATGAAAAAATATATAAATTTCGCGCTGAAAAATTTTGTATACAAAAATATATATAGCGGTAAATAAATAATGGATTTGTTTGCAAGCTCATATAGTGGATGTGCCCGTTCAAATTTATTTTTACGAGAGGAAGTTACCTCAATAAATAGAGATGTATTTGGGAAAATCGCGCTACTTCTTTATCGCTCAATCATAATTTTTTTTGGAAATTTCATTCCACTTCGTCTTATTTTTTGAGGAGGAAACAAATATAAAAATATACAAAAAATAAATAAATGTCCGCAGTACACATTTTTTTGCCTCCGCGGAACATGAAGAATTTTTTTTTATTTTATTGCAAAGTACAAACTTTGCGCGCTGTCGCACTGCCCTGGGAATACACATAAAGAAATGATGGCTAAACTTCGATTTGAATAGTTAATACGGACAAGCTCATTTCCATCTTTGGGAGGAAATGCTGGAAAAAAAAATTTTTATGCTAGGCACGCACGTGGAAGTAGGAAAAGGCGACATTTTCGCGGGAATTTATCAAAAAATGATGTTATTGGGAGTGCTGTTAACCCACTGAAAATGGGATTTACGCCTGAATAATAAATTTTAAGTAGTGTTTTCTCTCGCATACCGATTGTCGTTTATGAGCTGGACATGCGGGTGATTGGTCCATGTGGTCTTGACAGATGCAGGATCCGGAGCGCATCCTCTTCCATTCTTCCACGTCCATTGCTTCGTCACTGCGGAGGAGAAAAATATAAAAAATTGAGCATTTTTACTTTTCCTGTTAACAAATTGGCGTACATTGTAGTAAAAAAAAGCTGTATGACTGGTACTTTCCACTAAAAAAAAGTTTATATTTTTTTTCAGGCCCATTTTTTCCCCATTTTTACATCTACTTACAGCTTCCGCACACACTATCTTTACTGGAGTAGGAAGCAGAGTACAACTCACGCAACTTTTGTCATTACGATGTATCATAAATTCTTGTCGCTAATAAAATTGCTATTTGCTATCAGCATAGGCGCCCCGAGAATAAAAATTGGGTATGTGGATGTGGAAGTAAAAACGGGATTTTTTTCCGGGACCTAATCTGGGAAGCATTATGAAAAAGTTTTTTTTGTGACGGAATTCTTCAAATTTTCCACTAAATCGATTCACCAGAGCGTAAAGGGTCCTTTTAAAAAAAAGAAAAGTTTTCTTGTTGACAGATTCGAAGGCTGTAAGGCTACTCGGGCAATTTTTTGTCCGGGGAAAATAAACGGGAGACAAGTTGATACCACTGACCAAATCCTATATAGCTACGGGAAGGGCTGCTCTCTTCATTTTCTCTTGAAAAAAAATATAGTTTTGCTGGTGAGGCATATCATCTTTACGTGGACGTGAAGCGTTGTCTCAAGGAAAGAAGAAATTTTTTGGGGGTATTTTTGCGTGTGTTTCGGCCATCATCGCAGAAAGCCAATTTCTGCCGAGGTAAAATGGTAAAATAGAGAAGAAGCTCATATCCCACAGCTCACCGTGCAGTTAACTGATTTATACCCGACAGCAGTTTCCTCATCTTTTTGCTGACACAAGCGGCAGCACACTCAAAATAAAAAGTTGGAAGCGCTTTTCCCTTCCATCCTCATATTCCACCTTTAAGTAGTACTACTGCCGCAGAAAGTTCACACGGAAAACGGTTCTCGGCCATATTTAAATTGCTCGAGAAGGAACTTCCTTTTCTACTCCGTATGACTTGCAGCTAAATGTGTCCGTTGGAGTGGAAAGTGGAAGTAGAAAGTTGTCAAGCAGACTAGACTTGTTTTTTTATATTTTCCCTCCACAAAATCCTTAACACTCCCCTAAAACATTTTCCAACTTCTGGAGAAAAAAATTTAAAACTTTCTCTGGACAAAAAATGTAAACAGTAGCAATATTCTTTTGGAGGACAAAAAATAACTGGAAAAGAGTGAAAAGTTAGTAACTAATTTGACTGAAAATGACGAGAATTTTGGTAGAACGATTTCAGTAACATCAAAAACTTAATACGGATTTTTAATTAAGATTAATGCACATACGAAAACGCAGCTTTTTCTCCCGAGCAGTGAGTTGTGAGTTGTCGTAAGTCTGTGCACAGAAAAAATAATAATATCACGGAATGGCACCGACTAAACAGAAAAGAACCTTTTTCCTCTCTTTCTCTTACTCTCTCAGCATCAGTCCTATTTTTTATATTTTTTGGTGTACAAGATAAATAAATTTTCGCAATTTTCATCTCCCCATATCTGGAAATGAGGGAAATGCCAACTGCAGACGCTGTCATCTTTGTCCTCGAGGATGTCGTCAAAAAAATGAAATTTTTTCTCTTATAATATTCCTGAACAGTCCGCTGGGAACATATCGTAAACATTTCATTTCGCTTCCAGCACCAAGTTTGCTGGATCTCTTCTCGTGCTACAAATAAAAAAATATATATCCTGGCCAGAGAGTGAGCCTCCCTTTCACCTTTACAATTTTTTTTCTCTGTTGCTCCACTTGCTCCACACACAGGTTAATTTACTTTGTGATTAGGGAGCGCCCGTAACTGCTCTGCGATTTGTTCACCGGGGAAAAAATTTATTATTTTTTGGTAGCTGCTAGCTCGTAAATTCCGTGTAAACAGTGTGCAGTCTGGAAATCACGCAATGAATTTTTTTTTCTTTGCGATTGTCCCATTTTTTATTACCTACTCCGACCACATGTCCCACTATCAACTATAGTAGGAGTTGGGGGAGGATGCGGACGCGCTAGCAAAAAAAAATTATGGGATATCATCAAGCGTCATGCAATGATTTTTATGAGTGTTGTTTGCACACTATGATAAGCCATTAAGTTGTTAAAATAACGGGTTGGAAATGGCCGCATGTAAAAGAAACGCTTTTGATGCTGATTTTAAATTGCACCTTGAGGAAAATAACCCGGTTTACTTTTTTCCCATTCACGTTCCATTTTATTTACAAATAACAGGTTCCTCCGTTTTTCTAATTTTTCCAGAGAGCTACAAGTAAAAAAAGCCAATTTTCTTTGCTCATTTTATGGCCTTGCTACAGAAGAGACTGCGATTTGTCCCCTTTTTTCTACAGTCTTCATCATAAAACAAGACTGAGGAATTTTCTGCTTATCTTTTTTCAGCCACAGCCAACACTCCAATTATTCAGTATAGGAGGTCCAATTAACTGATTACTTTTTTCACTCTAATTTGCAGCTTTTCAAACAAGCACTAATACATCAATGGAAAGGCAAGTAGAGCAGGAGCAGTAGCCTTGTCCATGAAAGGAAGAGGTGAGCTGGAATAATTTCTTTTATTTGGAAAATGCTCTGCTTTTTGAATAGCTTCTTTTGAATGGTGGTGAATGGTGAAACGCTCCCATTTCTCCATTATCATTACCTGTCCAGCGTCTCCTACATTTTGGGAAATGAGGTTACATCCTATTCCCCGGATTAAGATAAAAACGGGCTGTGTCATTGCTCCATCACCGTCAACATCGTCCAAACGCTGATCACTCTTTTTTTCTTCCTTTTCTCCTTTCTCCATTCCAATTCCCCTCCCGACGACTCAACCGAACTCACAACACCGCCAAAATGAGCAGACAAATAAGGGAGGATTTCGTGACAGGAATATCTCCATCCATTCTTCTCCGTCCTTTTACATCACCAAACCTGGTTCTTCTGTTTCACCCTTCGTGTAAGTGAAAATGCTCAGTTCATATTAGTCGTCACGCGTTGTTTAAACCAACAATGGAAATGGAGAGTTGCGACGAAGACTAATGAGCTCTCCGGCCAAAGTGTATAAAAGGAAAAGCGGATAGGAAAGGGATTTTCTCATAGCACCTAAAATTTGCAAAAACTGCTCATATCATCACTTCCCTTATTTCAGCAGCTAAACTGACTTTTACGTTACAGTCTTCCATCTTTTCCCCTTTTAAAAAAATATATTTTTTTACGCATTTCCATAAAAAACGGATCCCTTTTTTTATGAGTGGATATCGGAGAAAGTGTAAATTTTGCCCGTTTCTAATTGCACCCCGGGATTTTTTTCCTCAGGAACTACTCAGTTTTGCGGCGATAAAATATTACATTGCATAATATTGCGGGTGAAAACGGTATCCTTCCGCATTTACAGCTTAAACACTGTTGTACCATTTGTCAATATTTGCTCTCACTTTATTAAAGAGCAGAGATAGGGAAATCTTTACGGGACACGTTGAGCAAACACGGTTATTATCCTGAAATGCTTTTTCCCGGCAGAGCCTCGTATGGAAATAAATTTTTTTGTGGGGCTTTCCTTTTGTGCAAATGCAAAAGGAAAAAAATATTACAGATAATAAACCTTTTTTCTGTTGCTATTTGCTATTTTCCTCCTTTTCTCATTTTCATAGCAGCTCCTTTTGAACTTCTGGAATGCCCCTTCTGCTCTCATTCTCCTCTCATTATGCATTTAGGAAGTCGTGAATTCCCTTTTTAATTCTTTCAAGCTGTTTGCTTTTAAGATAATTACGAACTCCTACTTTTTCTCTCTGCTAATTTAATTAGCATCTTTAAAATTCCTCGTTGGAATGGAAAGCAACAAAAGGAGAAAAGTCAAATGAACATATATTCCATTTTTGTATCGATTCCTTTTCCCATTCTCTCCTCTCAAATTTCACGTCACTCCTCCGACTCTGCCTTCTTCTCGGTAAAAATGATAAGATCCACTCCAGAAAATAACCCTTTTCCATTTACAATTCCAAGCAAGCTTTCCACCGCGCACACTTTCTCGATTCCTCGCGATTGATTTATTTTCCCACTACCTCCCCAGATTATTTATCAGTACTTAAGCATTCATTACGCTCAAACTGGGAAGTGTTAATTCACCAAAATTATTCCTCGGACATATCCAATATCCTCCTGTCTCTAGAGATAAGCCCATGCACGCACCACTCTATTTTACTCACTGAAAAAAATGGATGGTAATGATGAAACTTTTTCCCTCCTCCTCCTTCCCTCCATCTCATCTCACTTCTCAATATCTCTTCCTATTCTCCTCATTCAGAAGTATCTCCAACAAGTAAGCAAATACAATCAAGTTTGGCCACTTATCCAATATTTTTTTCTACTTTTCTTGGAGCGAGAAGGGAAAAATGAAGGAATTATTTTCATCTCTCTCCCTCTCTCTTTCCGAGCTGCGCGCTCACTTTTCTCCAGAAATATATTTTGCTAGTTCTGAATGAACTATATATTTTGCGCAGGCAGTACTAATGATGATAACCAAGTTTGAATCCCTCACAGCCGTAAAACCTACTTTGCAGAGACAATCACTACCTACACGTAAAGCCCTAGGATAAAATCCAATTACAAACTTTACTCGCTTTACTATACTTTTTCCCCATTGTTTTACTCCGCACAATACGCTTCTTCTTTTTTTGTCCCTTGCCAACCTCTCTACCAATCCAATCACCGGTCGGGATTCAATGGACAAGAAGGGGAACTGGAAACGCAACTTTTATTTTGACTGACTGAGACTGAGACTTCGCCATCGAGATGTGTACGGTGGCCGTCCTCTTTTTCCCTGGAAATGGGAATGTGATGGGAAGGAAGTGAAGAGGGGAAATGGAAGGTATTTTTTGATAGTGGGGAAAACACAGGAAAAAACAATGTCATGGAAGGCAAAGGCGCGAGGTTTAACTCAAAATCTCATATTTCCTCTCAGGTTCATGGGTGAAGCTTTTTTTCGAAAA
>JAHZND010003130.1:1332-21775 GCA_027744115.1 Acrocyrtus sp. NNG-2020 | reverse complement strand
AAGCTGAAAAATTATTAAATCTGAGGATCTCAATCTCACGGCGTATGCGAACCGATTTTTACAAATTTTTATTTATCTACGTTTTTGTGTTTTAAATAATTTGCACGGCTTTTTGTTTAAAATTTAGGTGATTTACAAAGCCAGTTTGTGAAAAGAGTTTTTAGCCAGTTTACACTCAGCCAGCTAAAAGTGGAACGTTAAGAAAATTGTTCACGGACTAAAAATGCCGGTACAAATGGGTAAGTCGAAGAATACTTACTAGCATATCTAATAAAAACGAATTTATTGTTTGTTGGCCATTCTAAAAGTAACAATTTGTAAAAGTTTTTAACCACTGTGTACACCTGTCAAACATGTACAATATGTAATACTCCGCGCATTTGTCGGGCTGTTTGTGCGAGCACACTGCGGAGGAACATGAACAGTATCCGAAAGTAGACATTTATTTTTTTCTGAGACAGGCATGTAAACTGAAATATTTTGGCAGCAAGAACAACTTGTTCCCATCCTATGTAATTTAATCAGCACCGGTAATTTTCGAGAATACAATATTTGGACATTTCTAACTGCCAGCGTACTCCTAACCTAAAAAACATTCTATTTTTGTTTGCCTACGATTTTCACTGACCTGCAGTTCTGAGTCGCGGCCACGGCATTCGACTGTCGCCGCATTTTTTTTATGTTGCGCAAGTTTCCTCGTAAGGAAAACTTTTGCCAAACTTTCTCTTGCTAACAATGAGCGAGCATTACACCAAACCAATAAGGGTACAATAAGGCTATCTGCTTAGCGCGACACTTTAAAAATAAATTACAGCTTCTGTGTCCCTTCCTTCATTAGTCATTAGCTCTCTAATTTATTAAGCAGTTACCGCCAAGGTACGCACGCAATATTTAGCAATTTACATAAACTGTCTTTGATTTATTGCTGAAGAGTCTCATCACTCCCCGCAGGAAATGCGTGGCTCACTAATTCTGGCCAGCCTTGCCCCGAATCAGTTATAGCGAGGAAGGAGTGGTACAAAATGACAAAAATATAACCGTGCGCATTTTAACTATCATTCATTTCAATTTTCATTGCAAAATATTTTAGTCATGTCATTAATTATTATCTCCAATAAAAAATTAGCGTTCTCCTTCCCTGTGTGCTGCTGATACGTGCACTGTACACTCCTACGAAAATCAATTTTTCTGACATGAATACCTGAGTAAAGAGGTAGGAGCAATTTTACTCGAGTTACAAGTACCAGGTTCCCCCATAAGTTAAAAAAAATGTTAGAAAAACGTCAGCCCAGCGCCCAGTCATTGTCAGAACATATAATGATGACAATAACTGTCAAACTTAAATTATTTCCATTCTCCACACAGAGCTGAGCTGCAACTGCATATAAATCAGCAAACACGCCTTTTAATCGTTAACACATTCATCGTAAACAATAGCAGTGTTGTCATCTGCGGATGGGTTAGCGATAGCACAACAAAAGCAGAGTTGGCCATGTAAGAGCGTAGGCCATCGAAAGATCATCGTCCATATATTCTTGAAGCTGGTCCAAATTAGGAAAGAGTAATAGGCCTTTTTAATCGCTTGCAATTTTCGTAATTTTCTAACTTATGCTTGTTTTATGTAGGTTTACGGGTCAGTTATTTTATGCTATCTTCTGTTTGTACAAAATCGGTAAAAAATTATTTAAGCGTAGAAAAAGTGGACAGACTTGGTAAAGTATTAAAAAAAGTAAATTTTTTAAAAAGGAATTTTTTATTGAGACGCTGCTGCTACCATGTAGCCATTTATTTTTGCAGAACCGTAACTAATTGTTTTTAAAGCGCAATTATGCTATCAGATATGGCTTTAATTAATTGAACGTTTTTACACTGTTAAGATGAGTGTATTTAATGCAATAAGATTGATTGCGCTGAAGAGGAACATTTTATAGCTGCGATAAATTATGCAAAGTGAACTTTTTACAGGCAATATGACTGTTTTTATTTCGCGTCTTTTACACTGCTAAGATGAGTGTATTTAATGCAATAAGATTGATTGCGCTGAAGAGGAACATTTTATAGCTGCGATAAATTATGCAAAGTGAACTTTTTACAGGCAATATGACTGTTTTTATTTCTCGTAGTGTTGGTGAGACTCCAAATATGGAGGGTAGAGCAAGAGTTACTTTTAAGCTCATTGAGGAAAAAACTTTTTGTTGACGAAATCAAGTTTTCTGAAAGCAGAGTAACTATGAAAAACTCACATGATGAATTACTATTTCTCCAACATTAGTCAGCACCACAATGACAAACTACGACTGTACGGTTCTTCATGTCACATAATCAAAAAAAAATTATTTAATCGTTTGTGGAGTCCAAGAGGTGGAGAAAAGTCAACAGAGATCAAGTTCATTAATATTCTCAGAACGAATTTATAAAAGTTATGATTAGGAGAAAAAACTGTAAATAATTTTCATTAGCTTCTTCAAGTCTTCTTATGGAAAGATGCTGGATTTGTAGCTGATAGCTGCTGTAAAGCATTTTTCTTAAGTGAGTGGGACAATAATGAAGTGTCAAAGCTGGTTTTTGTCTCTTGAGTTATGATTCATGGACAAACAATTTACTGTGAATTAGTCATGCAAACGTGTGGATGGGATGAATTGTAAAAACAAAATCTGGCTGAGCAACATTTTCTAGAAAACAAAACAACTCCACACAATCTTTCCATCTCTACTCTAGTTCATTAGAATTTGACCTGTTAGCTTTTTAGCTTTTCCCGGATTGTTCGATGAAACCGTAATAAGCTCTAAAACTGTTTTGAAGCTCTATTGTTTGCATACCGTGTCCATTTTTGTGGGGTTATTTAGAGCCTAACTGTTCTCTGAAAGGAGTGCATAAGCTCCCCATTTATTTAAAGAATAATGGGAGCGAGATTTTTTTTTGAGGACACTATTTATGGAAAAAGCTTCAGAACGATTACGATCAATGAGCATGAAATGTACCTGGGTTGAAAGCTTCGAACTTTTGAAAGTTAGTTGGTGAATACGATAGCCATATATCCCATTGACTTTGGGGACACATTATAGACAAATGATTACACAAATAGTGCACTATATGCCGACCACGTAAGCAAAATTTGTTTACCGCAAATTTGTCACATTCCACATTCCAACACACCATCCATCCCTACGGCATACACCCTTGTAAAGTTCAGATCTAAAATTTTACGATCTTATAACGGCCATAGCCCAACACGACCATCGTCATCGTCACCCAAAAGTTAAATCATCAACGACATCACCATTATCTTACCTAATCCAGAGAGGTGAACACTTAAAATTATTTGCTTTTTTGCCACTAAAGCCCTTCACCTTCACCTTTTACAACAGCAAAGCCATTTTCTTAGCGCTCACGTCGGACGTGCATTAGGCTCCCAGTCAAAAAATAGAAAAAAAGCGTAACACGCGTTATAATCAAAAGCCTCTTCGCCACATGCTGTATAAAGCAAACAATTTTTTTTCTCCGCTATTTTCACCCCCACGACATTCAGCGTGGTCTTGTATCCATCCACCACCCATTTCACAAAACAACACTGACGCAACACATAATAAACCTCAAAGATTTTTGCGAAAATCCACCTCATCCATTATTAAGCTTCGTAAAACAATTCAGCAAACTTCTTCTCCAGTGTAGTGTAGTTCGCAATAAAAATTCCCAGAAAAAATAAGCCAGCACATATATTTTTCTTGATAAAAGATCCCAACTATAAAAAATTGCATAAAATATTCAAATCCACACCACACTCGCACGATTTTTTCTCACAAAATGGAGAGGGAGAGGCTCTTCTACAAAAAATGCATGATTTACAAGCACAAACATGAATCTTCAGTATTCATCCTTGAAAGAATGTCGAATCGACAAGATCGTCGTTAAGCGTGGGTGGTTTATTATATTAGGGCTGTTGTTGAAAACCTGTCTCATACGCTATAACGATTATAGGATCAAGAGGGAGAGAGTTTGGCTGGGCCTTGCATTTGAATTATATGGATGACTTGTATAGCAAGTGAATCCGGGAGTAAATGGCAGCAGAAGCGCTCAAAAATATGCTGGCTGCGTAGGTTAACACAGATATTTTGGGGTTTGTAAAAGAGGTGAGATTTTTATTGTAATTTTAGAAAGGCAGAGTACATGACGTGAAATTATTTTGGTAAGGTCAATTTCGTGATTTAAGGTTGTTTTTCGAGATTTCTGAGCACCTTCTTCAATTGTACTTGATTGTGTTCGGAATAGGAAGGAAATCTGGGAAGTGGCGTAAATAACTCGAAGCCCTTTTTGTATTAAATTGTTTTTGCAGACTACTCTGACATTGCGTATGACGATGGAAGAATGAGCCTCACGATTGGAGATACTGTCTACGTGAACGGCGAAGGTGACTATAGAGGAAAAATATGTTTTCTTGGAGAAGTCCATTTTGCCAAAGGAGAGTTTGCCGGAGTTGCTTTAGATCATCCATTAGGAAATCATGATGGCGTCTACAGAGGAAGACGCTACTTCCAGTGCGAATCCAACCATGGCGTGTTTGCTAGAGTGGGAAAGATTGCGAAAATTCCGCTGATCGCAGCAACTAATAGTTCTGAGCGGTGTGGACTCTACAGGGAAAGTTCTCCTGTGAGAAGCTATCGGGAGTCGTCTCCTTATTCGTCAAGGAGCAATGCGGGATCTTCATTTTCGTCGTCCTCGTCAACAAGATCATTTTCAAAGAGCCCAAGCCCAACTCCGTCAGGTAGCTCCAGTTTGGGATTGTTGTATACTAAGCAAAGGAATGATAGCGGAAGTAGCTTGAAGATTGGAGAGAGAGTTATTGTTGCTAGCTCAGTGGGGGAAACTAAGACTGGCGTTCTTAGGTACTTGGGACCTGTCGAGTTTGCGAGTGGTGAGTGGGCGGGGATTGAGTTGTTTCATCCTCTTGGGAAGAACGATGGCACCGTGAGGGGAAGACAGTAAGTGGCGCTATCTCAAAACTTTCTCTTTCTTGGGCGAAAATAAAGTCGTAATCGTGATGATAAAAACTGCTTTATTCGAAAGGTGCTTAATTGGATTAATTTTTGCCATTGCAGTTACTTTGCTTGTCGTCACCCGTACGGACTATTCGTTCCAAGCTACAAGGTTGAGAGCTCCCCGGCGAACAAGCTCGAAAACAAGCTCGGAACAAAGGACAATATTCACAGGATTTTGCAGTATTCCTCTAGAATTTCTAGTAATCGAGGTGTTAGGGTGAGTCGAAATAATTCATTAAATACCAAATAAAATGCTACAACATGAAAAACTTATTAAGAAAACGGTGTTTTTATTTGCGTGTAGGCGGGATCTTACGATGAGGACTTTTACTAAAGGACAAATTAATCAGATTGTTGAGCTGTTTAAGAGTTTATGTTAGCTGGATTGTTTTTCTGAGAAGTGTAGTATTTGTATTTGTACTGATAAATCAATAATCATACTAACGCCTACTTTTAAAATAATAATAATTTTACCGTGATACAGAAACCACAGTTAATTTATTAACAGTATTACTAGATCTGAAAATGAACAAAATATACCTGTACGATTTTCCTTTTGTTATAGTTTAGACGCGTAGGGATACATTTAAATGAATAAAATAAAAGTTGATGTTTTCATAACGTTAATAAATTGGTGGAGTGTGCTGTACCTGATTTTTTTTTGGCATGTTTTGGCATGCGCTCTTGTATCGTGTTTGTCTACGTGTAACACGGATAGTGATAGTGCATGACAAAATGGCCTTTTACATAATTAATGAAATAATCTAGCTAACTTAAATATTATCATGTAAATGTTAGAGTTGTAAGGAAATCTTTGACAAGTTGCTGAACATTTTTTCCATAGGTAATAGTAGTCTAGTGTGATAGGCTAGGGAAGTTGCTTCTGGTGACAATTAAACTCATTTTGGGCTTTGTCGTGAACTATTTAGTAGAAATGTGATTTCAGCTTTTAAGGGTAAATATTTAAGCTGTAGATTTTGGGTGTTTCTGCGACTATTATCATACCTATTTTTACTATTACTATATATTACATACATCTTCTTAAAAATTCTTCTACGTGAACATAACATTTTATTTCATACAGATCATTTTAATTTTTTTCCTCCAGAGGACAGCATACCTAACCTGCTATCAGACCAGATAGGCTGCCTGTTCGTAGAAAAAACCTGAACACGCTTCTTATGGTATTAGTTTTAGTTAGACAGAATTAGGTAGGTAAGTCGCTGTTGACATTGTTATGGAAAATTAGCTGATAAAGAGTATTGATAATATAATTCAAGATTCAACTATGCAAACATTTTATATGAGTAATTTAAGCGTCGCTACAATAGAAACAAATTCAGAAATAGTTATTATAAGCATAGATATCCGTAGGCCGTAGTGTATTGTATGTTTTCCGTATATTGATGTGTTTTTGCAACTCAAATAGAGGTTGAAGAGAATTAATGTAGTAAAAACAAGTAATTTAACAAGTAATTGGCTTAGCTTTAGTTTTCAGTCTAGCAATTGGACCAGACATAATTAAATGAATTTCCATTTGACCTTCAGTTAGTGTCAGATTTTAAAATTTTCAAGCTGTTTGATTATTAGTTTGCGCATGAAAAATTTGTCTACATTCCATTACAAACTATTCGATTCGTAGCATCATCAATGTAATCTAGTTCTGTCCCTAACTGTACCTTTCTAAATCAAAGGGTTAGCCAATTAATTCTAATTTTACAGTATGTAAGTGCTCTTCTCAATAATGGCACATTAAAAATCAGAAAATACCAAATTCCAACTTAAAATCAAAGAATTCGTACAATTTTCACTTTTCGGCCACCTGAGTATTTCTGAAGAACTGTTTTGCACGCTACTCCATTTATTCAAGTTCAAATTTAAAATGCAAATTAGCCCACTCACTTTCTAATTAGAAAAGGGAAGCGAGACAGTAAAAAAATGGAGTCCAGTATAGTGTCATGCACGTGTTTGCATTTAATATTTCAAGAGCTGTTTCAGAACAGAACAATTGCTCCACTTTTCTTCGCCCTTTTGTCCCTTTCATTTTCGTACAGAATGCCCCATTCAAGTAAAACTGGCAATTGGTCATATAAATTTTCTTGTACGCTTTTGCTAAAGCGCAGTGCAAAAAAAGGTGTATGAGATGAGCCTTTGCTCGATGAAGCGGTGAAGATTGGCTGCCGTTGCCGTTGCAATGACAAAAAGAAAATGATATTATTTGCGCGAAAGGTTGCTGCACCTGCACCTTCTTTTGGCATAGCCGACTTCAATTTTTTTCATCCCATGCGTGCCTTTCCTGCGAAAGAAATTTTTTTCGTAAAAATCCCACCATAAAGCAAAAATAAAATAACGAGAGGGAAAGGCACTTGAAGAAGTTTTGTATTTAAATTAAATTAAACTGCTATTGTTAACTGCTTAAAAGCTATTTAAGAAAGAAATTAAAATTATCAGAACACAATGTGTGCCATATCATAAAAAATTATTGAATTAGGTATGCAGTCCACATTGCCAACTTTTACTGGAAGTATGCTTGCGCAAATGCGCACTACTGCATTGCAGCTTGTGAATTCGCCAATTTTACTACTCCATAAAACCGCATGAATCCACCTCATCTGATTTTCATTTTTAGCCAATGAACTGCGTAATAACCAAAGGCACTTTCTAATTAGTGAGGTCCCTTTAAGAGAAAAGGGTTTAACAAGCTGTCCATCACTTATCAATCACTTTTTCATTGTGCGCTGTATCACCGCACACCAAAAACAGCAACTCTCCTCTGAGGCTCGATTAAATTCTGCATTCAGCAAAAAAAGCACAATTATTGTGTTGAATGAAATCCACCTTATTTAAAATCCTTTTCATTTCAAGCTATATGACTGACTACCTGATTGTGATTATCTTGACGCTGTTGAGGAGGGGTGAGAAATCCCAGGAGTATAATGTATGCTTCCTGCAGAGCGACATCACTGCATTGGAAAGGTCAGCAAACGTTAATTTCATTCTCCTCGCATAAAACTTCGCGAGTAACCTTTTTTGAGTGAGCGATACAGATAAAGCGAGACAATATTCAGACATTTTGCAGAAAGTGATGAAGCTATAATGAGGTGAATAATAAACCCATTATAAAAATGTAAAGCATTCAATTCAAAAAGTATAAATGATAGGACCACTCGTCCACTTGGATCTTCTCTTCGTCACTAAACACTTAATAAATCTTTTTTTTCAGACACGCGACAATTTGCACTTGTGTGATAAAAACAAAACGGAGTAAAACCGGTAGCCCTTTTCACTCGTGAGTCTTTTAGTAAGTTTATGCCTTGCTGTATACGAGCTGTGCTTTTCTTGCATATTTTGGACAGGTTGCTTTATGAGAAAGATTCCTTTTGTTATACCACTTACTGCGTAGCTATGAGCAAAAGATATGCTAAAAAGGTTTTTTTTTCATAGAGAAAAATGCAAACAGAAATCGTGAGTGCGATCGTGATCATGGTCATGATGCACTGCTGGCTTAATTTGAAGGGAGGAAGTAGCGATAAAAGGGAGATTTGGCAATAATGGCAATTAAATGCTTAAGTTTTGTTGATCATCTGCACTAAACGAACTGCACATTTCGATAGCGATTTAGATATATGTGTCGCTGTCGCTCGTTATTTGCACCGTTTGTTACGGTGCGTGCTGAAAATGGCAGTGACACTTTCATGCAGGTGCTTGAGATATTTTCTTGGCTTTTACCAGAATACCGCTGCTGGTGGTGGTACTGGCTTTTTGAGAGGTGAGTAAGCACTTTGCACTTGTTGCGATTGACGCTGCCAATGTAAACTTGTCTAAATCACGTTTACTTCTCATCAGTTATAATGTGGCGTAGATCAGTTGCCTGTAGAGTGGTGTGCGATGTATAGAGCGGACTGAGTTTGAAATAAGCGATAGGCATGTTTTTTTTGCAATGTGTTTAGTCGACTAACTTAAGACGCAGACATATGAAGCTCACAGAATGGTGATGGTGACGGTGGTGAAGGTTGCTAACTAACTTACAATTGCGTTTAGGTAACTACAAGATTTTTCGAAGCTTCAATATCGTGTCTTGCGGCATCACTCAAGTCAGTCGCTTTCCTCGCTTGTTTCGAGCATGATGAGAGCAGGCCGCCAATCTGGGGAATATATTTTTTTTACAGGAATCACTTCAAAAGTTTCTTCATTTCCGTTTGTGAAAAGGGTGCACATTTTTTTTGTACTTCGACAACAATTTTGATTGCAGTTTTGTAGGTGGTTGTAGGAGTGCATTACATGCTCTTCTTAAGCTAACAATATTTTTTGTGGATAGTTCGTGCAGTCCGAACAGGACACCCTGAAAAGAGTCTAACAAGTTGATTAACGTGTTTTACTGCAAAAAATTGACAGCCAGTTTAGATAATTTACCAATTAGCCCTGTTACTACAGAAAAATTAATCGAATTGCATCCTCCAACAAATTACATTTATCGGCTGCCACTACACCACTACCACTGCTTTAGGGAAGAAGAGTTACTGGTTTAGTGAACGAATTTCCTGTGCTCCTTCTTCTTCAGTGCTCAAACTGACCAACTTTTTATGTGAAAACATATAAATTTGAGTGGGTACTTCATCAAAAGCTTTCAATCGCTGAAGTACAAAGACATCATGTTTCCTTTTCCTTCCATCATCGGTGATTGATGCCGGATGCATTACACACTTTACCCAATTCCACTCATCGTAGCAACATCAACATGCGACGATGACAAGTTATCATAATCGATAGTAATAAAAAGCCGACGACGATTTACTTTCGAATACAAGGTACAGTACACCAGTATCCTTTTAAGTGCATTTTTAATAAAAAATAATAATTTCCCTAGTATACCCCTTTCTTAAGCATTTTTATTATAACAATGCGGTTATTTTTATATCATGTAAAAGTTTAAAAATGTCATAAAGAAAAATGTCTTTTTTGTGTTTTCTCATGTGATAGCCATTGTAGGGAAGTAGGGACTCTTCTTTATTTTTTACACTGTACACGGTCTTCTTTTTCTCAATTTGGGGTCGGTTAGTGTATCGGTGTGCAAGGGAGTTATAATGATCATAATTACGCAGATGTATATGGCTCTATACATGGCTTTTGGATTATTTCAAGTTAGTTAGGTTGATTAATGTGCAGTTGCATTTTGCTGAGAATAATGAATGTTTTATTGTGACTTTTTATTGTTTATAACATTGCTGTTGGGGTTTATAGTGGGAGAGATGTTTATCTGGCGACTTGTGTGTACACGCTCCTTTGTTCTTTTTCTTCTAAAAAATTTTTTTTTCGCTGCTTTTGTGAAGATAGCGTGTAAGAGGATTAAAGGATTAATACGTCGTCGGCTTTGATGGATGATGGGGAACGGTTTTTCTTGTTTTGTTTGTATAAATTAGCTCTAAAATTATGATTAGGAAGGGAAAATTATTTGACAAACAAGAGGGGCTCTTTATCTCAATCTTACGCTTACATGAGTGGTAAAATTAGTATTAGTTTGATGAATTTTATGCTCACTTTTTATACCACGATAATAAACTAAACGTGCAATTAAAAAAATCTTTTTTTACTGCCGACTTTAATCAATATTAGGAAGTTGTATATTTATCCACAATGTATTACGAAGGCGGAAACGTCAGTAAAAAAGCAGGCTGGCTACTCACATACACATTTTCTGTTTCTGTCCGCGTCGCAGGTAACAATTTTTTTATCGAATCTTTGATAACTTTGATAAAAATTAGCGAGCGAAGGATATAGAAAACAAAAAAATATATTTTCTTTTTTTTGCGCGCCTGAAACGATAGAAAACTCGAAAAACAGAAGAACCCCTTATAAAACGCCTCCATAAACCAGTAACATATAAATGTTTTCTACAAGAAATAAAAATGTATGAAAAAGAACAACACAGCAATAAGCAAAAAAAATTGCTGTACAACACTAAAAACTCCACATTTTTATCACTTTTCCTGCACTAAAGATTTTCGTGGTTAAGTAAAATTGCATAGCTAGTAAAAAAATTTTGTCTTTGAAGTATGAAGTGTGCTTGCTCACTGACATACTACAATTACAATTATACTGCCATTTTGCTACAATCGATTTTCGTTTCTTTTCCACTTTTATAAAATAGTTTATAAGTGTGTTAATAACACCTATGAAACCATTTTTACAATTTTTGCTTCCATCTTGATAAAAACTTATGAAAAAGTAGAGCACTTTGAATCTTCATACCCTCAATAAATTTTTTTTATACTTCTGTGTGGCAAATACGACTACTTTCATGTCCCTTTCTTAAAAAAAATTCGGCACGATAACGTAGTCCTTTCCTTTGCTCACAACTCACAAGTTCAGCTCACTAGTCAGAACAGTTTACTCTTCGGGGGAAGATATTTTTTTTACAATACAATAAGCTTTGATTGAATATGGCTGAAGCTGAAGCGAAAATGGTAATCCCTTTTTTAATGCTGCATGAAATAAGTCATTTCCTCACACAATAATGTCATTTTCTCTAAATTTGCGATTATACTGCGTCTAATTTTGACATTAATGTTTTCTAAATAGATAGGCAGCTCAGCTCAAAACGTCTCAGTGAATATTTTTTTTCAGGGGACGGAAGGCTAAAATTGAAAGAGTGAAATAAATAGTGAAATTGTAGTATAGCTCACCCTGTTTCATTCATACAGCACATATTTCATTATCAGATCAGAGCTTATTATTGCAAGTAACACATTAAATAGAGGCTTGGTAAATAAAAAGTATTTATTTATCTTTATCTATCACTTCCCTCTCAGATTCGTATCTTTCTAAGGCAGTCGCAGTCGTGCTCACCTGAGAGTTGAATTGAATTAGAGCGACGAAGAAGAAGAAGAAGGCAGAAATTGAAGGAGAGGAAATGATGCGAAGCCAAAAATATATAAGTGGCTATTTATATGTTTTTAGATTTTATGTGCATTCAGCAAATCACGATGATGAATTCATCATGCTGCATTGTGTTGGATCACGTCGTGAAAAAAATGAGTGGTCAATCTGTTTGGTGACAATATGCTTTCGTTCGATTATTTTGTCATTTTGATAGAAAAAGAATGTGCTCGTGCTGTAAAGGAGATTTTTACTTATATAGTTGTAGTTTGTAGTGCAAAATGCCCAGCTTGTGCTGGCAGCCACCACACTACGCCAAAAATTTGCCAACGCCAACTTTACTACTTCTCGTTACGGTTGAATCGGCAAGTGAAACTTGAAGTGACTTTTTGAGAGTAGTAGGATGACGTTGTTTTTTCAAGAATGGGGTTGAATAGAGGGGTAAAATTGGTAATTAAGTGACGTATCTAATTTATAAAGCATTTTGCGTCGTGTAATGACAGTGCAACGGTTTATGATGCTTACTTTTCTGTAATTATTGTGTTTTTAGCTTTATCACGTGTAGAAATATATTTTTTTATCTAGTGGATCTCCAACTTCAACTCCAACGACATGGGAGAAACGAAATAGGAGAACTTGTAAAAAAATATATCTAACCGTGTTCGTATACAACGGTGTACATTTTTACAAGTATTTGACATGCGGTTTTCGCTTTAGCGGTAGGCAGTTTAAAGTTACATTGTAGTTTGGTCCATCGAAGCTGATTTTCGTTCCCTGCTTTTATGATTTGACAAGATAGAATTGAGATATGCCATACCTTTTTGAAATCTGATAATTCATTTTTTTCTCTATTAAAAGCAAAAAATCCTTGGGTGGGGTGGAGGTGTGTGCACTGCTCATACTATAAATGCATGGCAAGCTTAGGTACGCGCACTGCTCCCTTTGAATTTTAAAATTTCAACTACAAAATGAAAATGAGTTTTCTTCTGAAAAAAGAGACGTCGGCACCCCAAAGGCAAAGCAGAAAAGAAAAGAAAAAAATGTAAAAAGGCGAAGAAAACAGCACCCGTTATGCACACAGAGGGCTAATCATAAATGAATCTCTTGAATTTTTAATAATGAGAAATGAATCGAATCACGTAATAAATAAAGAGGATGACGATGGCATATACGGAGCTTTGAGTTGAGATATGTTCATGTGCAAAAATCATCATCGCATCCCTCTAGTTTCATCATTCTCTTTCGACAGCGCGACAAGCGAAGAATGCATTTTTGAAGCGCCTTCGTCGCACCATAGCATGCCTACTTTATTATCATATTACCAATTATCACATTATTGCAAAAATGCAAACAATAGCAATAACAAACATAATAACCCGTCCCTGATGCTGTAATTCGAGCAAATAGAAAATTTTTAACAGTTAAGACAAAAAACAATGACCTCTTCTGCATACACGCTCACACGGAGGAGCCAACCTGATCAGAGATCACTTTCTGATCTGCTCGCCAGTGTACCAAGAAAAACAGGCTTTTCCCTGCTGAACCTAATCGTTTCCTTATAAGAGACTAAATAGATTTCACTCACTTCACTTGCTCACTCCTTTGAAAAGAGCAGCACTTTACGGAGCCATGTACTATTACCTTATTTGCATAATAATCAGGAGAAGTAAAATTACGTGCCATTTTGTGCAAAAAAAATTACTGACTACTCAACTTTATATACGAAAAAACTCCTTCTTCCTGCAACGTAGAATTTTTTGGTCTGGGCGCACACTTACTTACACCAACCACCAACTATCCAATCCACCCTGAACGGTTAAGATATATTTTTTTTCTCTTTTGCAAATTTTCTCTCCTTATTAGGCCCAAAAAACTTCTGCATATGACTATGACTCTGATTGCTCTTGTTTCTGCAGTGACTTAAAATGATTAAGTCCCATATTGTGGCAACTGCCAACATCCACCAGCTGTCAGCTAATAATTGGGTGGAGAGCGTAATGCGTGCGTTATGTACAAGGAGTGTATAATCATGGCGCATGTGGTGGTGGTTTTTAAAGAGATACCCGTCCGTGACCTTATTTGCTGGGTGTGTATGTACGTAGCGTTTTCTCAAGCAATCAAAAAACCGCAGAACAAGTTCTCTACGATTTTCATAAAACCACATGCAATCGTGTGAATTGACAAATGTCTGATTTTTTTATATGCCCAGCTTGAAGATCAAGAGCAAGAAACCAATAAAAAAATATCTTGAAGAGATGGGACCGTTATTCATCGTAAATTCGCCCAGCGCTCAGCTTCAGCTTCAGCATCAGCAACAGGAGCAAAATGGTCACAGCCAGTCCGGAGAGGAACATGGTTCTCCTGTAAAGCATAGCCACCTCCACGAGCACCAAAACACATACTCCCAAATTCACGAGCCACCTCCAAAACAAAGCAATGGGAGTAGTAGTGGCAATATTAAACGTCACAGTAATCACCCTTCATCACTATTATCCTCAGCATCGACATGTGACGAGTTTCTCACTAATGATCCGACATGCTACCTTCATCATCGCCATCATGACCATCACACGAGAACCGTGATGACAAATTCCTCGAGTAACTTGAGAAAACATATCGTACTACTGCAGGATTGCGTTGCAATCAAATTCGTCCCAACTGCGGCAACAGGTCAGTGACAGCCGAATGTAGTGTAGATTGTAGCTCACTTTGGGTTTTTTTTAATTTTCAAGCAGTAATGAATGAAAGAGAAACTGATATATTTTTATTATTTTTATTGAGATTTTTCAATTGTGAAAAGTCATGTAATCGCCTCCCTTCTTATTTACAGCTATCAGCAGTAACAGCGGCCGAAGCAGCAGCAGCGGAACTAGTGAAGTGACATTACCCAATCAAGAAAACAATGGAGTGCCACAATTGGCAATGATTACAAATGTCGCCGTGAGCGAACTGTCGGATGTGGATCAATCCATGCATGGGATGTACCTGTATAAGGTATCGAGTATTGTTTGCTGTAATAGCTTTTCGAATAGTTATTAATTTTATTAGCTTTTCCACATAAAAACGACATTTAGAAAAGTTTAATTATTGGGGCAACATGAGCAAAAGTGTACAGAAAGCCTTTATTTCTCACGTCATCGTAAATCATTCTAAGCTCATTTATCATTTTCAATGAAATGAAGTTAAAATACATTTTACATTATCTAGGAGTGATATTTAGTCATTTTACTGTCACTTTTTCGGCGTGTTCTCTCTTTTTAGACGATTTCTCTTTTGAGGTTTCATTATTTTTTCACTGAACTTTTTATCGTTGATAGCGAAATAATAAGGGCTCGATCGTGAAATGGGCTTACAAATGGGAAGTCGCTGGCAAATGATGCCAATTTTTAAACAGATTTTCTCTACGAATAAAAGTTTCTCGTGATTTAAGCGAAAGGCGTAATGCGATTTTTTTTAAAAGATAGATTTTTAATTTTTCTCTAGGGTTTCCGTGAAGCCAACCTGAAGTGCTACTGGAATGCAAGTTTGTGTGAAGCCATTCGCTCTCTTGAGTACAAAGGTTATTTAATCCCGTTCACGATTCTCGTGTTCTCTTCGTACCCCCGCCATCTCGAAGTTTTAAGAACAGCGTGGTCACGAAGAATCCTTCGTAATCCGATAGGATTTAGTATCGACTTATTGGGGGAAGTGGAGGAAATCGTGGCACAGCCACTTCAACAAGGCCAATTCGCCCCACTATCAGACTCTTTGTGCTGGGCGATACATGAGCTAACAACTTCGGGGCACGAGGCATTTATCGATTCAATTATGCAAGCTTTGGCAAGCGCTTTTCCTACAATGAGCAATCCCCCAAAAGAGCTTGTTTATCACACTTTGGAGAAGTTGATTAGAGAGCAAAAGATATACCAGACGAGCCATGGGTATTATATCGTCACACCGGAAATTAATTCTTTTATGAACTCCAGAAGTGCTACACCTGCTCCAATGCATAATGTAGCTCTAGGATCGGACTGGATTGGTGGAGGTCAGCCAAACAGAAATGATGACTTCGGTAATGAATTACATACTATGATACAAATTGCAGATAATTGTAAAAAAAAATATTCAGCAAGTTAGTCGAAGCCACGTGACATATATGTTAACATACGCGCATATCTATTAACATGCTTTACGTGATGCCAATGCTTGTAGGCAAACTCAGCACTTCAAAGCATTCTTGGGGTTCCGACATCTCCGCTCTTGATGTGGAATGCTGGAGTAGATCTTCCCAATACGTTCCTCACGTGTCTACTTTGAAGCGACATGGCTCACTGAAAATAATTAGACAAAGAAATCGGGATAGTGATGTGAGAATTTTTAAAAGTATTTTATGACCATGATTTTGAAGCACTACTAATAAAAAATCTGATAACGATGTATGATATCATCCATAATCGTATAAAATATGCTTACGCATTCAGGTACTCCCGCGACCCTGTATGGGTGCCAGAAGCCTGTCATTCCGACTATCAAAGGTCAATTCGCTTTTTGATTCGGATAAGGAGGATTTCGATGATCGTGAAAATGCAGAAGAAAATAGTACGCGGATGAGCTTGTATCGCGAAAGAGAAGAACCTTTAATGCAAAACACAGTATCAGCACAACCAGAAGTTGGTCTGGATGTTCAGAACAAGGATAATTCCAACAAAAAGAAACGTAAGTTTGCTACAAATTATCGTTATTTTAATGCAAAACACAGTATCAGCACAACCAGAAGTTGGTCTGGATGTTCAGAACAAGGATAATTCCAACAAAAAGAAACGTAAGTTTGCTACAAATTATCGTAAAAAACTTAGCACAAGTTGCATCATTAACATAAGCATTTTACTCTTTTTCTTTCAGGTCGATCATTTCTTCGCCGGTGGTTCTCATTCCGACCCAAGAAGCCACAGGAAACAACAGCGCCCATTCCTCAAAATATCTCTCCCCAATCAAGAGCCGTTGAAAGACCTCCCGCCACCCCTCCCACTCAAAAACCTTTAGCATCCTCCTCAACCCAAACGCAAACAATCTCCAAATCAAGCGAAAATATCATCGAAATTCTTACACAAAATGCAACTCGAATTTGCTCCCCAACTTCCAAATGGAACTCACTGCCATCTGCAAACCGACATCCCCAAAGGAAATCCATAATCCACAATTTTTCATACTACGACGATGGGGGAGCTAGAAATATTCCTCAGCCCAGCAGAAGTGAGGAGACCTCTCCGACAACTTTCCAGCAGCAGTCCTCACAATGCACTAACGATAACGGCAGGTGCCGAGTGAAGCGAGCTGCAAGCCCATGTCCTTCCAGCGTCAGCGCAATTTATGCATCCATTCCCGGTGCATTTGATCGTCCTCAGGACAGGGTATATCCAAGAGTGTTTCAGCAATACAATAAATACGTTCAACAGAAAAAGGACCAAGAACAGTCTTTTCAACATCCTCCTCCCCCGGTAATGACACGGCCCCGCAGTCAGCACCACAAGCCCAGACCCCGAAGTATTCATACAACTTATACCTTGCAGGAAAAAGCAACAACAAAGTCGAGCAAGGTCGTAAGGGAAAGCGTGGGAAGCCGGAAGCCAACTGAACTGAAGAAATCTGCGATGACAAGTATGACAACTACCGCAACAAATCATTTTGACAATTTTGAGACTACCTGTGCTGCTCCCACACCTCAGGAAAACAGGAAAAAACATGAGAGGAAGGCCAAAGAAACTGCTGAGTCAGCTCTTATCAACGTGGTTTCACTAAATGATGATGACTTGAGAGAGTCGTCTGATGTGTCACATTAATATGTATAAAAATTGTATAATGAAAAGCTAGCTAAACAGAATAAAACTTTTTTAGATGTACATAAGTAATGCAATATGAACAAAGGAGTTGGGAGCCGTATCTCATCATCTCATCCATTATTGTCAATTGTCATCATCATTTTAAAAATCTCAAAATCTGCATCCAATTTATTACGTTTTCCTGCAGCTACTACAATTGCATATCACATAATACATCTGCATATTAACATTTTGGGGACTCTTCGTTTTACCTTTCGCAATGGATTCATTACGAGATTATAAATTAATCCATATTTTATTGCATAACGAGAAGCAAACAGACTTGCAGACTCGGCAGGCAATGTCGTTTTTCAAAATTATACATGGGCTGGGTGTATTAGTTACGTAAGACGAGCTTTTTGCCTCTGCCTGCCATTGCCAATTGCCATGCATTGCTACTTTGTGAATGTGAAACTGGTTGACTCGCACGTTTTTTGTTTTGTCATTCTTCGGCTCAATACAAGCACTTTTAGATACGTGGCTTGGATTAGGTGTGCAGCTGATTTTTCTTTCGGAACTTTTAAAGAAATTAAATTGTTAGATTATAATTGTGCTTTGTATTGTTAGAAGTACTGGTAGTTTAAAGGTTATTGGCCAAGTTGACCTTCCTCTATCAGAAAAATGGAGGATGTGCCTGAGCGTAAGTTGTTATTTTTATATAAATGTTTTAAAATTATATAAAAATAGTTTTACGGGTGACTTTTCTTTTGAGATTATTTTTTTTTACTAATGTTTATGATTCCGGTGCTTTTGCTTGACTTGTTCCAGATTGTCCAGGAACAGAGAGTGCAAATGCTGGTAAGGCGTCTGCCTGTGAGGGATGTCCTAATCAGAAAATCTGCTCCTCTGGAGAAGCCAACATTCCAGATCCAGGTTAGGGGCTCGAAAATATTTTTTACGCAACAATAGGAGGACAAACATTTTAGTTAATTTTGAAGTATATTTGTTACAGCTATTTCAGTAATTGCGGCAAAATTGAGTAATGTCAAGAGAAAGTTTTTGGTTCTCTCTGGAAAGGGAGGTGTCGGGAAAAGTACTGTTTCCACTTTACTCTCAAGGGCGTTCGCTTCTAGAAATGAATTAAACGTAAGTCAAATTAATCGTGCGTGAGATATTCAGGTTCACGTGAATAAGAAACTTGATGAATGTTTATCAAAAACTATTAGATTGGGCTACTGGATATTGACATCTGTGGACCATCGGTTCCACGAATAATGGGATGTGAAGGAGAAATTGTAAGAACTAAGAACACAATTCATATAATGTGTGAAATCAAAATGAAAGTAAAGTAAAAACTGAAGTTGAAATTGAATTTTTTAACAGGTTCACCAAAGCGGATCAGGATGGAGCCCTGTGGTATGCAACGCATTCATGAATTATATAGCTTGTAACGAACGTTAAAACTTGTAACGAAACTGGGTAAATAATTACACGGACGGACATATTTTGTTGCCATTTTCCTTATTCTGTACGATCTTATTGAAACAGTATGTTGAGGACAACCTTGCTGTAATGTCTGTGGGATTTCTTCTTGATAGTCCAAAGTCAGCGGTCATTTGGAGAGGACCAAGAAAAAATGGTAATGGTAAACAAATTAAAGATAGGTTACTTAACAAGAAACAAAGTTCGTCAGGTGTGACTGTGCTGATATTTATTTACATACCCGATTTACATGTTCTATTTAAAACTCTTGCCAGGTCTGATAAAGCAGTTTTTAACGGAGGTGGACTGGGGGACGAACCTTGATGTTTTAGTTATCGATACTCCACCTGGGACATCAGATGAACACTTATCTATTGCTACATATCTTTCTAAAGTATGCATTATTTAATTGTAATTATATAGAAATATTATTCATCACTACTTTTTTAAATGCCGTATTTGATATTTGAATTTAAATGAATTTTAGGCGAGCATAGACCAGGTACCGTGTTCATGTCGAAAAATTATATACTTACTAAACTATTATTGTACTTAAACTGTAACCCTTAATTTTATCTACTAGGTTCCTAGCGAATTGTTTCCAAAAACAAGCGGTGGAGGTGAAGCTCTTGCAGCAGAATTCCAAATACCGTTTCTAGGAAGAATTCCTATTGACCCTACTTTGGCGAAAACTTGTGACGATGGAGTAAACTTTATATCTGATAATCCTAATTCACCAACGACTCAGTTCTTCAAAGATCTTGTTGGAAAGCTTTTTTGATAGTCAGTGCATTCATACTTATAATTTATACGTTATAAGACAATAATTATTTGAGTTAAAGCAGTAATGGCCAAATATTTTTACGGCTATATGCGCATAACCACTGTTATGTATAATGTGTACTCAATTAGCGGTATTGTACGTAAAGTATTTTATTTAGCGCAATACACTGCTAATTAATTGACAACTGTGAGGTACATAATAAAAAGTACTGTAATGTGGAGCTCGAAACTACTTTATCAACGAGCATATTAATTATGGGTAGTTTCGAACTGGAACATCCCCGTCTATTTTTCTAAAACGGTCATTTAGGGCAGGTAGAATCTGACCGACTTTCACGTGATGGCTTTCACTCCTACATCCTACCCTACTGCAGCTCATAACAGCGCTAGGTTACCATGAGCATATATATTCATAAAGTTGCATTAATTTTGCTTGATCAATAAGAAACCAATATTTTCAACTCCCAT
>JAHZND010003129.1:0-14881 GCA_027744115.1 Acrocyrtus sp. NNG-2020 | reverse complement strand
GCAATGAAAAAACAATTATGCAGCACGAACCAACTTTTTATGCAAATTGGATAAAACAGCTAATGATTTAGCAGAATGACACAAATATTTTGATGCTGCTATTCTTCTTCCATGCACACATTCATTATGTGCCTACTGTGTTGATTGTGAAAGCGTGTGCGCCCGTCATCTAATCACCAAATAAATCTTGTGGCAATAAAGCCAGAACGGGATAAGAAGACGCAAAGCTCGTCGTCCCAAATTAAGATTTGAGAAAACGAATTTTTTCCTTTTTCCACCTTAATCTTCTAGCCACACTGTTTTCACAATGTTAGCAACATACAAAAAACCGTTTTGTCATTTAATTATAGTCGTATAATTTAGAGGGTAAGAACTAAGAACAGTTTCATGTTTCGTGTTTTCATACCTTGCAAAGAGTTAACTAGGTACGTAAAAAAGCAAAAAAGACTTATCAAGTGAAAAATGGCTTACTTCAATTGTGTGAAAGCCTTCTGTGATTGTAATGCAGATTTTAAATGTAAAACTATTCATGACAAAATCACTATTTGACTGTGAAAAATCCGAGCATTATTTCTGTATTATGTCAGGGCTCTACAATGGCAGAGTGGGCATCTTATTCTTAACGAATTTAAATAATAATGAAATCTTAATTTAATGCGAATTTTTAACCTGACATGAAAGGCTATCTAAGCGAATGTAGACAAGATTTTATTGCATTATCGTGTCATGCTCTCATGTAATGGGAGAGGATAAAGAATATACTTCCATGATAAATTGCCGATTAGCACAAACTTTACTGAGAAATTTTCGTAATTGTTTAACGGTAAAATGTGTGGTCTACACTACCAGGACTTCAATAACATTATATTATGCTTATGCCTACATTTCCGTTGAAGTCTCAAAGCTTGCACTTACGAATCTATCTGTTTTTATTATTGTACATAGAGATTGGCTTAGCTACCTACGTGCATTTCAGGGATAAAACATCAATTTCCTGATTAAAGTGTCTGCAAATAAATATCAACGCTTAGCATAGCACTACTCAAATTCAACCAACCAGGGAAAAATAACAGCCTCTTAAAGTGGAAAACCAGAATTAATCAGCTAAATGACAGCAAAACCACTTTGCGCCTGTCGTAAAACCATATGCACATGAGCATCGCTATATTTGCTCATTTCACTGCAAAAAAGTGCCAATCATTTTAGCGTTTACGCAATAAAATATGCTTTTCAATGACAAAATGAAACACACATTTCAAATAAAATGGAGGAACAGACATTTCAAATCCAGTACATTAGGCATATTAATTTGGGTGCCGCAACACTCACAGTCGCAATAGATTGGGATGTGCCGGTGCAGAAATAATGAACGTGAGAAAAACTGCGGTAAACCGGTACCACATTATCATTAACACAGTCCACAGCAGTGCCTAAAACATCTAATAGATTGGGAGGTGCCGGTGCAGAAATAATGAACGTGAGAAAAACTGCGGTAAACCGGTACCACATTATCATTAACACAGTCCACAGCAGTGCCTAAAACATCAATCCACTTTACAAGCCGCATAGGTACTTTACATTCACCACTCATCCCTTTTCCCTTCACTCGACTGCATCTTCCAGAAGTCAAAATCAACAAGCTATAAAACAATCACGATCTGACATAAGCATACACCTTTAATAAAGTAGCAGCAGCCATCAGTTACTTCCTCGGACGCCTGTACATATCTCTTTTCAGCTCGTTCCATATATCATTTTTTTAAATTAAAGTACATGACTAGTCCTTGTACTGATGATGAGGACAGGCTAAACAGCATTAGTAGAAATGGGATGATGAGTTGCTGAAATGTAAATGTAATGGAGGGAAACAGTCAAGAGGATTAAACTCGTAAAACGGTAGGGCGCTTTCTATATCATCTAATGTGCCATTGTTAACTGTCATCTTGTATGGCCACTTCAACCCAACAAAAGTTGCAAAAATTTTGAATGCCTAATAGAGCTATATGCAACAGCACAGGGAAAAAGTACATTTCCTGGTTTCAGGTACGTGTCTGTCTGCAAGTTTAATAATAATTGCAGGATGGACGATAATGTACGAACTTTAGGCAGGTCTTTCTATTGTTGTAGCAATAAAATTGTGAAATAGTCACATACAAAAATGTACCAACAGTAAGAGAGAGAGAGGCATATAAAAAGCTACGTCATTATTGCACTGTTCACGAGAAAAAAATGTACAAATGCAGAAAGAAGGCATCACATAACTCATCGCTAAAGCCAGCTAATTTAAAAGGAACTGGAAGGCCTTTAAATGAAAAGTAATGTAACAAGATAATAATAAGACTTCTTCAAGTGGAACCAATGCCACAAACAAAAAAGTTGAAACATGATTGCCCGTATCAACCCAGCTATATGGGCACGAACACGACCATCTCTCACTCAGTACGAGAAAAAGAGCACCGTGCGGCGAGTCCATGTAGAAGCACCAAGAAAAATTGTATTCGTCTTACGATTTCTTCCCTTTTGGTATGTATTTCAGAGAAAAAAAAATTCTTCAGATTAAATCTGCACAGCAACCTTGTTCATGCCACCCTTGCAGATCTCCTTTAGAATTGCGAATTTTTACGGGCAGGAGCTCGTGTGCCGAAAATTTAAAATGGAGTAGATATACATGAGTAGTGTGGAAAACTAAGCGTTGGTGATATACTAGGTAGTTCACATTTTTCCTTTCTTGACAATGCAAGGCGAAACGCAATGAAAAATGGCATGAGAGAAATATAGTAATAGTTGTAAATTTCGCTAATATAATGAATTCAACATTTCTGGTCCATTGAACTCGCCACTTTACATCATCTTTTAAGGATACCTATGCATGGACGGTGTCTAAAAAAATTTCATACACTTTTTTATCTTTAGAAAACCCTCATTTGCTACATGCAGGCATACTTAATAAAGGGAAGGAAATCCGTTACTTCAGATTGCACTTAAATCTAATTTCATTATCATTTCTGCCATCATTCATTCACTTTATAACCTCATGAATGAAAAACTATTATAATTTGAAACAGTTTCGTTTTGGTCCCACACCACAGATAGCACAAAAACCGCCGTTTTTAGAAACTTTAACGGGTACAACAACATCCAAGGTTAACAATAGGCTACTTTCAAACTTTTTGCGTACTATAACGCATAAAATACCTTGGCTGGTATATGAGCAAAATATCCCGTTAAATGATCAAAAATAGCCAACCACTCCTTGAAAATGCATTTTATACTTGTTCAGTACATATCATGTAGGTCTGTATAAGGTATAAAAGCCATTCAAAGCTATCCACAAATTTATGTCAGTGTTCGTGGATTTTTTTTCTACATTGGAGGAGGGTGGAGCAGAAAACTAAATTTGATTTATGTTTATCATCCTTTCTCCGAGGCAGTGTGCGAATATGAATGATGCAAATTTTACACTTAATACAATTTAAACCCGATCACTTTATAGAGGATCATCCCAGAGAAAAGTGAGCCAGAGAAACACGCGTTTATTTAGTATAAATTAGCTATTCTTGCCATTAACTACCTGTTCCGCCTCTCGAATCTTTAAATCTTGACACAACTAAAGGGAATCAAGTGTAGCCAAACAACCCTCTCAGGGCATTACGGCGAGAAATTATCCATTATCCTACCAAATTCAGTCTTTTACTAATAAGCACCATATTTTTACAGACTATGGTCCATCTAAAATGCATCCATTTTCATTTTGGCTGTTCAAAAATGCAAGTAAAAGGTGTCTGGCTAAACTAACGCACGATAAAATTTATACATATCTGCACAAACATAATTATAACGTGTCCGCCTAAGCGTATAACAGAATTTGTCAGTCCGAGATGATAAAAACTTGACAAGTTTGGTCAAATCTATTTAACCTTTATGCACGAAGTTAGAGGCAATTAGCATAATTGAATACTTACGTATAAGAACAAAGAGAGATGGAAAGAGAGAAAATCTTCTCAGCAAAAAATGCTCTTAAGAATTCAATTTCACGTCAAGATTATTGGGGAAATTTTTAATGCAGGAAAACACGTATAATGAAGCTAATAATTGAGAAAAAATTCTGACCAATCGGAAATGAGGGTGCTATTCCTGCTCTTGAGATGAAAAAAAGAACATCATCTGATCATGACATGACCATCCCATCGGGTTCAAGTAGCTGCACAGCTCACAGCTACCATCACCAGCAAAACAATTGTGATTTCATGCCTTTTTACAGTGTTATTTGCAACATACATAGTTATGGTGAAGCACATTTTTCACCAGTCGAATAATCATTCGCCTAACTACAGGGCCTGTGAGCAGAGTAAAGCTATTAAAACGAATTGGTATATTGTTTAACCAGCTCAACGCTAATTTACGAAAACTGGATTAAGACCCAAAATGGGCCTATGTGAATGCAGGTCAAAAACCTAAAACGATCCTGGTCTAGCAAATAAATCAAATTCCTCTGATGCTGAAATATTTACTCCTGGATGGTTTCACCTCACTCCTTTTTTATTCAAGGTAAGTCGCACATAAATATTCACGGGGATGTTTGAGAATTTAAATGAATGTTCATGTCTTGCGTATAGGGACTTAAATATGAAATAGTATGCAGGTATCATATCACCAAATTATCAGGAAAATGTTCCTACTTCCAAGATTTTTTCTCTCGCCAACTCACGTGTGTGTAAATACGGTAGTGTCAGAATTCATAGGTAATCTTCATGATTTAACAACAAAAACGCACATTCTCTTACCAAAAGGTCTATCAATTAGAGCATCGAACTGCTGATGCCGTTAACAACTGTCATAAATAATAACAATCTGCAAGTCCAATCTGGTTTCACTCACAGGCCAACAGTAAATCCAGCTTGGGAAAGTTCTGCGTAATATATTTTTTGCACATGCGTCCTTTCAGTGTATCCTTCGGCACAAATCTTACTATACGTCCGTGCTCGCAATATTTTCATTTCCTCTCCTACAAATTTTCACAGTCCCACATCACATCACCCACCACCCAGCAAAATGTTACATGAGTACACGCTCCTTCAGGGAAAATTGTCCGTCTCAGCCGTCTTTTATGAAGAGCATACAGCTTCTGAACTGTAAAGACGTAAGAAACTTCCAAGACAATTCTTGCGAAGGTCAAAATAATTCTTTATAATTGCAAAATTAGCCAATTACTTTTCTTTCCGGACTATATAGCTCTACTCATAATTCTTATTTTGGGGTAAATTACATGTTTCATTTCACAACAGTGCTCTCACCCTTTACCACTTCACTACTTTGTTCGGTCCAACAACAACTAATGCGCATATTAAGAAAAAAATATTTGATGGAAATGCCTTCATATTTTTACAAACTTAGCTTCCACTTCTCTATACGTAGCTATAAATGTTAGCACCACCTCGCACAAGGACAAAACGCACACCTACACACAAACCAGCAAGTTTTTGAGACAAAGCACCTCTTCTCTTTCTACGACCATCAACCTTAAATAATGCAACCTGCAACCAACCTCACTGACTGACTGACGACGAGCGAGCGCGTACAGTTGACTCCAACTGTTTCAACTGACTATCATCATTGCTCCTCTCACTAGTTTTCTCTCTGTTCGAAAACAAAACAAGGGCATGAAGACCAACGATGAAAATCCTCACTGTTGACTATTTGCAGTCACAAATCCGAACCTAACATAAACTATGTAAATACATCTCTCCCTGCCACTTCGCTAGATATGCTCGTCTAGCGCACACACATAACATAACTTTTACGTAATGCCACGGCATATTATCCTCAGAGTGAGTGAGTGCGAGTAAAAAGTGATGATGATAATAGTGAATCCGTATATCTTCCCTCATCATCATTCCCGTGTGGTAACATCGCCATCATCATTACTGCCATCAGTCTGATTTTGGCTTTTGCATTCAGGATAATTCAAGCATAGAGACTGAACACATAGCCCTCTTTTACTAGCAATAATCACCGANGACTGAACACATAGCCCTCTTTTACTAGCAATAATCACCGACTTTATATTACATCACGGGGGCTAAATATTATGCATTTGCATTTCACTGCATTATTGTACTCCACTCCGTATACCTATGTAAAAGCTTCTCTCTATGAATACTTTTTTTTTCACTGCGATGTCTGCTTGCAGCCATAATCTCAGCTCAGGCAGCTCCAACTCCAACCCTTCTGACTTTTCTATGGATGCTTACAGTAAACTATATGCGAAGCGATCGCACGCTTTTTTCCACCATTTACCGTAAGATCAACAACCACCAAATAACAAGTTAGGGAGTAAGCTAAAAAAAAGCACCACCAAAAATGATATGTTTACGACAGCGATGATGAGGATAATGATATATTTACAAAGACACAATGATCCCAGACTTGGGATTAGATGAGCGACTTGCAGGGATTTCTGTACTTTTTTCCTTCTGCAAAAGGACATAATATTTAGCAGTTAGTTTATTGCCTATAGTTTGTACCGTATTCCTATCATTCATTTTTTATTTGAGAATTGGAAGATTATGACTTGCAAGCAGAGAGAACGCCGAGCTGATACGCACACACTACCCCGGCCCAATGTCAAGAGATGAAAAAATAATAATAAATTACTCTCCGACCCGATTTAGCAATAAATAAACCATTAATTTACATTCATTCACGTCCTCTCAAATGTCCAACTTAAACGGAGTAGGTATGCCTTTCTATCGCTTCCTGTATTTATGTCTTCATAAGTATGACTTCTTGACAGCTGAATGCAGCATTAGCATTTCAAGATGAAAATTTGTCTTCGTTAACTGCTAGTCAAGGATTGAATTACCTATACGCACCCACATCTCTGATTCCAATCGGATGAATGAGCTAAATAGAAAAATCACGGGTTTTCAAATGAGTCGGAATGAGACGTATTTTTTATTAATGGTGAAACACGAGATTTATTTATTTATAAAAGAAGTGCTGCAGCGAGAATTAGCGCTTTATTTTTGTCCATCCATTTCACTTGCGGCTGCACTGTAAAGCCGCATCGCATCGGTCCTTGGAGAATGAATGGATATTTTTCTCAAGCGCAGGGAAAGCATTTTTAGGTACATCAAATACATGAACACTGCACCCAAGTGACAAGTCTCTTAAATTGTGTTAATAAATAAATAAGATCATAAACACTAGAAGAAAAGCCGGCTTGTCGGCATATGGCTTGATATTTTAGTCATGTTAAACTTGTCTAATCTCATTCCATTTTTATTATGACCAATCAAGAAAATTCTTCATAATATTGGTGCAGAGGACAAGATCAAGTATGTCATTCATTACCCAGGACACAAACAAACTTGTGTTGGGTCTTCTTGGGTATGTATAATATATACCTACCTATATGCATTTTACGTGTCTCCTTGAGAGAGAGCCCATCTGCGCACAAGAATGTATATAACCCGAAAATTGTAAATAAATTATGCAATATGTAAGCACAACATGAGTCTACACAGCTGTGAGGAAGGCAATAAGTGTCTGGTTTTATAAGGTATGAACATTTCACTCCTAATCACAACACCACCAGTTCACAATGAATATATCAAGGCAAAACAGGCCTATATGCCCTCATCACAACAACAACATGATTCTTATCCTCCAGTCACACTACTTCAGCAATGGCAAACTTATAGCATCATAAAAGCAAATGATGCAGTAACTGCCCGTGTTTAAAAAGGCCTAACTTCTCTCTACCCGCATTACACTATTACTCCCAATTTACTCGGAGCGCCAGCTTTTCAGCCTATTTTCTCTAGCTCATTCTAAGAGAATCACGAAAGAACATGGTTTCTACTTGAAAGAAAACTTGTTTACGATGTGGTAAATAGCAGCACGATGAAATTTTAGTAAAAAGTGAGTAATTGCATTTAACTGACGTTTACCCTCTCAATGGCTGCCATACACATGTAATAGAGCAAACAAAGTTATTTTGCTACAAAATCGGGAAAAAGACAAACAGCCTTAAACAACTTTTCTTCTTTCTCGTTTTATATGATTAAAAGCACTCTTTCTCGATAACAATCATGTCTAGTCCTCTGAACATGATGATACGCCAATAGACATTGACCACGGTATATCTTCAAGGAAACACCTTCCTTCCGCTTCTGTCATACTAATTGGTCTTATGGGACCTCCGCGTCATAAACCGTTATTATTATAACCATGTCCTACTTTTTGCCTCACCTTCTCTCCCCAACTTCGCCACTACCTACACCATCTCTCCTGACGTGGCGATTGCATTATCCAAAGTCGTGCAAATACACAACACACGAGCAGCTCTACTAAAAACGAGTATATATAGCCATTCAATTATTTTCTCCGACAACCTGCTCAGCTCTCCTTCTTTTCCCTATCAAAATTTTATTGCTCGTGCACACTACCTCCTTCTACTTTCTACCCCTCTGACACCAAAATGAGAAAGTTTTTAGTAGAGAAAAATATAAAGTAGTAAAGTACGGAGAAAGAAAAAACTGCACGGATGGACACTTAAGTACAATGTCCGGTATGAAGAAAGAAGTTAACAAGCCCGTTCACCCGGAACTGCACAAACTCGATATTTTTACTGCAGAAATAAACTCTGATACACTTTGGAGCGGGCACTCTCCTTCACTCTCGTCTTTCCATTTCGATTCCATAAGTTAATGCAATACGTGACCGGTAGAAACCTTCACTTAAATAAAAAAGATTTAGGAAGGTGCGCACCGAAAACCCCGGCCAAGTTAATGCAATGTACACATATCCATAATCATCATGCTAAGCCAGCCAGTAGAAATGGAAAGGGAAAAAAATGGAGCAAATCTTAAGTTTCGAATCACTATTTCCAATAAGTCTGTGATATTGAGGTAAATTCAGGCTGAGCAGATGATGCAGCACAATAGTACCAGACGTTTTTACTGGTTTCTGTTAAAGACATTAAAATGTCGAGAGAAACTTCCCAAACCAAAGCTGAGCAAGAAACGCCATTATACGAGTTTTTATGCAATCTATCTACTACTCATCACGGACCAACTTTCACTTTCCAAAATCCGCATACACTAGACTTATCTAATCAGGGTGTGATGGGATGTCAATAAACTTACCCGTTCCGCTCAAGTAACTTTTCCCAGTCATTTCATTCACTTTCATGCGCTATTTCCATTCCAGAGTCGGTGAGTTTGGTAGGCTAACGATCCACCACTTTTCTGGGTTTATCATGGATTATAAAAGAGAAAACGGGAAACGCTGCAAACTGTGATACTTGCTAAGTCAACATCAACATTGCTGTGTTTTGGTACCATCTTGCGATACGTCCAGAGAGAAAGGCGATAAAAACTTTTTTTTATCTTGTTATTTATCGCGACACGTGGATCTTGCATTGAAATCTGTCGGTACGCGACAAGCAAACCAGTGCAGCGCTAGTTTTTCATGGTTCTGCTTTAGCAGACACAGCCTTGTGAAAGCAGTGGAAAGCAATATGACAAGGGATGAATGCAAGCATTTGCACAGCAACAAGTGCCATTCCTCTGCAAAGGTTGTTGGGATCCAGCCAGAAAAACTGTACTTACCTGAAACAAACAAAAATGACACATCATTCTATTTACTTTTCCGTTTAATCAATCTGTCTACATAAAATTAGCTGACAGACGGTTAAAATGAAAATGAAAGCAAAGGCGAGGAGATAAGGGAGGATAAAAAAGGTAGACATGGGGGAAGTTAAAACAAAGCGCTGCATAAGGATAGCGAGCAGCAAAAAATGTATCAGTGTCAATCACAGAAGTACTAATAATCTTTCTGTGTGTGTATTTAATGTAAGTAGGCGTTGTCTTTACTTGATTTTTTTTGTTCTACAAACCATATGCCACAATGTCGCATATGGTCTGCTACATGCATTTTATCTGACTGCAGTGTGTGCATAGCACACGAACTTTTCAATGCGGACAAATAACTCTCTCGAGTGATCTGTGCTCTTCAACCTCAGCACAGGAAAAACAAATATGATTGCTCGCTCAAGCATAAATAATATATTCAACGTTTGCTGAAAACTCTATTTTTTACCTTTGAGCTTTTCCTTACAAATCATCGGTTTGTAGAAATTGAAAAGCAGAAGCAGATCAGTTGCAGCATGCATGCCAGCAACCTGATCCCGTACAGATTTAATATACGAGAAGAAACACGATCCAGCCAATAACCCTTTATAAAAATAGGTCTTCCAGAAAACTTACAAATGCAGTGAATGTAACATGGCATGACTTGAACTATTCCCGTACTAAAAACAACGCAGACTTCAGACTTCTTCCGCTGCTTTCCCAGTTTTCAACAAATACCCCAAACCCTTCACATTTGAACATGCACAACACAACTACATCCCAAACGCTGTGCGCTGCTCCCATACATGTCCCTAAACATGAAAACTGCGTAATCCCAAAAAACAAGAAAATGCCACCAAGGGAGGTTTTTATCCTAATCTTTCAATAATACGGAGAAATTGGATTCAATTGGATCTGTCAATCGAGTGGGGAGTAGTACATGATCGGAAAAAAACTAAGCCACAAGAAGTAAAGTGTTATTGACTGAAACTGAAGCCACCACAACGTACATCATCCTGCTGTAAGTAAACGGAACCGCTTAAGGCACGAGAAAGAGCCCCCAGTCCCAGTCTAGTCTGCTATCATCAAGGAAATACTTGGGAGATTTATTTTATACTGTAATGGAAGTAGCAAGACGCATACTACGAAAAAGTAGAAGAGTGTTCCCTTACTTGCCGTGATCGGAATAGGGCGTATTTAATCCATACATGTGCATCTGTCAGCAAGGTTGGACTAAGGTTAAGCCTACGAAGAAAAGCGAGCTCAAAGTCTCCAATTTTGCTACAGCTCCATAGTTCCACCAAAATTCTGCCCGTACAATTTTCTTCTGAATGAATGCAAATTTAGTAAAGCCAAACTGGAAAAATTGCCATGTAAATGATGGAAAAAGGGTTCCTCTAGCCTTAGCTCCGACCAGCTAAGAAATGTTGATACATTTCAAGAAACCTTCACCAGGCAGAATTTGGAACTTGGAATGTCAAGACTATCTTTTACGCAAGCAGCATATCCCCGTCGAAAGATTTAAGCATCTGATCAATCACTCTCTTTGTTCAATCCTGGTTTACGGCTGTAATACCCCAGAACCGTGAACAATGCTTGATCTGATCGCACACCACACAGATCCCTTGAACTTGCAGTGCACGCCTTTGTTCCCCAAGCGAAACCTCAACTCATCCTCAGCCAACACGCAACATTTTCTTAAAACAATGCCAAGCTTCCATTCAACATGCCTGATCTGCCACGGCCGACTAAATTTCTAACTTTGTACTGAAAATCACTTCCTATGAGCTATTACTATAAAGATATTTCAGCATACTGGATCTTGATTGACTAACAAGTTTAAAAATGCTGGAAGACAACCGTCCTAAATTGATAGTCATTTATTTCTACGCATAGATCTGCGTGTCCACTCCCATCAATTTAAATCGCGTTTATTATGCTCATCGATTTCATCAAACGCTTATTCATCCTCTTGCCATGCTTTGATAAAAATACCGCAACCACATAATTTTAAACCACGCCCACTTACTTTAAACACTGATTTAGCCACTTGAAAGCCCTCATCAGTCAATACACAGATTCAAATATCAGCAGTCATAGTCATGTTGTGAGCATATGTCCGACTTCCATTTATTGCACATTTACTGTCGATTTCCCCACCGCATAATTCTACTTTGCTGCTGCTATCATCATCGTGTGACGTGCTATCATACTTAAACATATCCATATATGAAATTCACAGAAATTCTTGAGATCACACTCTCGCCCACGCAACAGTGCAAGGAAAGAGGATCCCAGCCCTCTTTTATTGCTAGACAGACTGGCACTTGACATTTCTCTTACGAGTCGTCAAGATAATCTGACTCGTTTCAGATATAAATAACACTCGTCGCATATCTCACATTACAATCCATCCGTTGTCCGTATCATTCCCACATCTCATTAATGAAGTCGACTCTTTTGTTTCCACAGAGGTTATATCTTGTTACCTTTACTGACAAAATTGCTTAATACTCTAAAATGCAATAATTTTAAATACTAAAGAGGTCAACGACAAAAGATATCATCCAAATTGAAGGATCACATCTGCAGTAAATCAAATCGCACGTAGGTACAATTCAATGTAGGCATTAGTGTAAAAATGAGACCCACCGTGCTTCCCCAATAACATGTTCGTTTTTAAAAACGGCTCACGCTATCAATACCTATTTGCACACTGTAAGAAGCACATACTTATTAGCTGGACTAAGGAGGAGTAAGTCGCACTAGTCTACTTACGGCTAATAAAAATTACCAACATACCAGCAGAAAACTAGTCCTACACACAGATACAGTACACACAGCATGCAGTTTATGGTCAAAACAACTTTCTTTTCTACAGAAACACGACAGAGCGTGTAGCAGTGATCATCATAAGAAATTAACAGGAATCCATAAAGAACCTATCAATTTCTTCCCTGTTCCCCCTCCACTCCTGAGATACTTATAAGGAACTGATGGAACTGCTGCAGGGAAGCCGACCTCAAAAAGAAGAAATCAAAAAGTAATAACAATTACAGCAAGAAAAAATACCAAAGCTGTATTATTGGTCAAGCTCATTTCTTTCATTCCTTATATATCCCCGTTATCGAAAGAAATAAAAAAAATACGGAGAATGTTTCATTACTGAAGGACAACAGCAATAAAAACCCTTTTCGTACAAGGTTTGCTTCAGACAAGTAATGAAGTTGCATAATCCAAACGATACCTTATTGCTCCAATTGAAATACGAGCTAAAGCAATGATAGCAGTAAATAGAGCACAGTGCCATATTATTTTTTTGTAAAAACAGAAAATGTCTTAAATAGATTCTCTAATTAATCATTAGCAAACTCTACCTTGACGAACTTCTCCTGCGTTGAAAGAATATCTAGGAAAAGGGTTAGCTGCTCACTGCTTCTGTGAATGGCACTGTGCTTCCCCATTCGAGGCAGAGTGTTACTGAAACTGGTTTCCTCAAAGAAGCTCGCATGAGTGAAACTTTTTGATGAACTCATTGCACTTTTTCTAAGATGGCTTTTGCTGCTGGAACCAACACCACCACCACCCTTTTCTGTACCTCCACCAACCCTTCCATCTCCATTTATCGGGGCGTACTGATTGCTACTCCTATCATTACTCTTTTCAAGTATATTATCACCAGGTTTTGTCTTACAGCTATCTGAGTGTTCTCCATTTTCTTCTCCTATCACCAAATTCCGATTACTAGCGCTACTACCACCATTAAATTTTAAACTGCCTGAGCCAGGACTCGCATCATCTGAAATTGAGCGACTGCCACCGGATGGTGAGTTACTGCTCAGCTCATTATTCCCATTTATCGGATGACCGTGAAATGAATAGCTGAGGCATTTAGGTGACTGGTATAAGCTCGTTAAAGTTCCAGCTCCACACACTGGTATCTCTTGCTCACTCGGACATAGGGAAGTGAGACTGGATGAGTTACCACTTGCTGAACGACTACTAATGCCGCCATTATTAACCTTGCTGTTGCCGCCAGATATCTTTTTACTCTTGTCGAAATGGTGATGGGACTGAGAAGATGTGACTGGCTCTGGTGTGAAATAACTGACTGGAAACTTTTGAGTGTAACTCGAGGGCAGTTTACTACTTGAAGGAATGTGTCCATCGGGAATTTTCCGGTTGCTTGCACTTCTCGACAAGGTATTCCGGCTCCCAGTTGGACTGCCATTGTCCAAATGACGTTGCTGTTGCTGTACAGAGAGCAGTGCTGGAACACTTGGTGGCAGCGACAAGGGTCGGGGCTTTCTCCCTGTAAAGAGCTGGTAATCGCTGTAGGATGATGGAAAATTTCGCACGTTCCCATTAGCAATGTCCATCCCATTACCATATGCTCCAGCGGACGAGAGTCGAGATCGACTTCGACTGTTTCGTAATTGGTTTCGTCCTGATGCTGTGGCTGGTGTAACAATGCCAGTGGCGATGGCAAATGAGTGTCTCTCCTTTTCCCTAGTCTCGTCGTGGTCGGACTCAGAGGAAGCGGTGGTGGAGCCATATTGAGGATTCCGCTGATTTGCATAGGGGTATTCTGAACTTCCCAGTGAAGAATATGACACTCTCCTTCCAGATATCACAGAACTCGCCCTGCCACCGTTGAACCCTTTTTCACCTCTATTCCTTCTCAAAGAAGAAGAAAGAAATGAATGTGCTGAAATACTCGGATGCATTTAATACAGCTGGTTGCAGCTGCTTCTACCCGTGGGAAACACAATAAAACACTTTTCTTAGTGCTGTCTTAAAAATATTTCGCATTTTCACTCTTCCAATTTCACTTCTACAATGCGACTTTTTATGGAAAAAATCAATGCAGCTTCAATTGAGAACTATTGTTTCCCGCGATCTCTACACTGCCGTACAAGTGAGCATTTTTCCCACACACTGTGGCAGTACTACAGGTATGAGAGCTTTCCAATTCAATCAAATTAGGACACGAATTAAGACAAACCCACACACAAAAACCGTCAATCGTGGGAGTTGTGATTCTTCGAACTGTTTCCTAATAAATGCTGTACCGCTAAATGTAATGATGTCATCTTTACAAATTGCCGTAAACTCGCAACAAATATCTAAATCCCACTCAAGTCTTAGCCGGAACTATGTCGAGCTTTTTTTCTTGGTTCACACCAATTATTCCACGATAAATACCTAATACTTCTCACTCACTACAGGAATCCTGCTAAATGCAC
>JAHZND010003128.1:0-10492 GCA_027744115.1 Acrocyrtus sp. NNG-2020 | reverse complement strand
TCCAAGAGTATATGCTGGCATTGCTCAAAACATTGTAATTACTGCCAAATACAGAACTATCCGTAGTAAAATTATTGCTTTCTTGGTATAATGAGTATACAGTCAGTCTGCTACGTTACTAATTGAGCATACATTTTTCTAGACTAATCCAATCGCTCAACCCACTCAATTAAATGTAGCTGTGCCAGAACCAGAACATGAAATTTTGTCAGAAAATGTGGTTAACCAAGCTTCCAGTACTCCGACAGAAGTTATCATTACGCGGACTACATGCCAAATTACTGAATCAATGGATATTGACCAAGGAAATAACCCGGAGAAAGTTGCATTTTCTAATGAAAATCTTGAAGTCATCCAGAAGGAAATCCAAAATAGTGATAACCACATGGTTCCACAATCACTACCGTTAACAAGTTAGTGATCAGTGTAGTTTGAAATTAGACCATACAGAGAACGTTTCGGCTGAGATCCCATCTTCATCATTTACTATTCCAACGAATGCAAGTTCTCCAGAGCCTTCCTTTGATTACTTTGGATTCAGTGCCGAGCCTACAGGTGCTTCCAAGAAGTCGGGAGATTATTTCAGTTCGATGCCTTCCTCTTCTGATGGTGGTTCATCAGACAACTTTTTTAATTGGTAAACGTATAAAATGCAGAAAAGAGAAAATGCCCAAAGCAATATGTAATATTTTACGTTTGTGTAAATTATATTAATTAATTTTATTTATGGCCATAGCCTACAAATGAGATTACAGTAGTTCTTGTTGTTTATTTTATATAATATGACTATGTAGGGCTTTATTTAAAAGTCAAAGTCATTTCCACGTATAACTACGTTGTTGTTTTTACCTTTCAACATAACGTACCTACTATTGTTATTTTTAGTTTAAAATTGTTTAATCGCATTTAATATGTATTGTATTGTATAGTATTAACTGAAAGCTAATATTTGTCAAATACTGAATAACAAAAGATTATTTTAAAACAATATTTTATATTTAATGTGAAATTGAACTAGAAGGCTCTGGCGAGCAAAAGCTTATTCCAAATAAAATTTACTGTTGTTCTTTGTTCTCTGAATAGAAGTCCTCAACTAAACTGTATACTGTGGTAAAAAGTGTAATAAACTCAACAATAAATATCAACAACAAGCGTTAATCACTTTTGACAGGGACACACGGTCCCAGTTCCTAGTTCTTATAGTCCACTTTTAAGAGTGCCAAAACAGTGCATAGTTAGGTACTTTCACTACAACGCAGGCTTCAGAGAAAGTTATATCAGTCACCAAACTAAACGATTTTTCTGGAACCGGGTACTAGAACAGTAATTTTTGGCATACAATTTCTCATTTCAGGCACTGTCAGTCCGTTTCCGATCCAGCACGAGAAAATCTAACACGACATTAAAACGGTGGCTTTAGCCAAGAATTCGAAAAAGCTATATCTGGTTTCATGCTAAGGCACAAGCCCACCAAGAATATTCAATTCACCAATCTCATATTTAAATAAGACGGACTAAACCATGACCAAGACATAAGGATGGAAAGTGATTTAGAAAACATACGAAGAAAATCATACTATAAACATTCTCGTGTGCCACTGCCAGCACAAAAATTTCAGCGAATTTCATGGGCTCACTTGAAATTACTGGGATTACGGTACATTGATGATGCATCTATTGGGCTTTTGAATATTTTGCATTCGCAAAAAACGCATTGAAGCATGTAAATCATTGGGGAGATGGGGGACTAGCCTACTTTCAATTTAACAAAGTCATCTCAGACTATATGTCCTATACATATTATATGCGGTATGTGCATCATGTGCATGCTTTCATTTTTGAAACTTATTTTTTAACGGAAAACCTTCCCTGTCAAACTTTACATGGAAGCTTTCAAATCTCATAACAATTTATTTTTCCTGGTGCATTGAGAGGCTTCAGGCAGAGCAATTGCTTTTCCTACTAGCTAGTACACTTTTTTTAGTACCGCAGTGAAATATCTTACGGGGATATGTTTTTCACCCTTTCCGGCTCTAAGCTAGAAGGATGTACCAGTTTTTTCCATTTCCTTCACTTGTACAACATAACTTAAGCCTTTAAAATGGGCATTCTCAACTCGTACATTTCCACCTCCCAAAAGGGATTTTGTAGCTAGCGGCTCTTTGTTACTTTCGCACCTGGTTCCGCTCAAAAAACTTGCCGAGAATGAGTTGCGACAAAAATATCAACTTTCACCGAACAACATATTTTCATTTTAAAAAAGAAAGCGAAAGGTTTCCCGCTGATACTAGCCTTGTAGCATTGAACGACTGTACATAACTTCAACTTTATTTTTCTAACGAAGGGTATGAGATCATTTATCCGGCGGGACGTGCAGAAGCATAAAAAAATTACGAACAGACAGATCAATCGATCAACTAGAGAAATGCAGTAATTAAATATGTACACGTGTGTAGGGAACACAATGGTTTCGATTCTTTTCTCAGTCCTCGAATTCTACCGCTCCGTGTAACAAAATATAAGTTCAGATAAGATTCTCATTTAATAAATAGAAATGGAAGAAGATATACTAATTAAAATGTATGAAGTACTTATGTATATTAACTTTAATTTGAAGGATTATTGCTCTACCACAACAAAGTTAGTTCGAAACGCAGAAGCAGCCAATGTCATATTAGTTAAGTTACGATATCAGTTTGCAACTCTGAAATTTACATTACTCCGAAGCAAATCTGTAATACTAGTAACAGACCTAACCATCGATATCTTCCAATTTCGGCAGCCAATATTACACTGAAAGCGTATTGTAATACAGACGAACGTCCTCCTTTTCCTGCTTATGTTTCCCAAAAAGACAATGTTGGAGGATTCCTCGATAATAGGCCAATGGCGAAGTATATAAGCCAAACACGAAAAAAAGGCTCGTGAGGGTGTTTACTGGAAAATATCCATTTCCAAACAGATCAAAAATACCTTTCCCTTTTTTGTCAGAGTAAATCCAGGCATCCAGGTATACATATGTATATTTCTAGAAATATTCAGGATATTCAAGGTAACTGTTTAAAGCATGCAGGAAAAGGCAAGAAGATTCTACTACGTGGGAGCGGTGTGCATGAAACGCGAAGATAAAGTATACACGAACAGATTTCATTATCAAAGGGAAGGTAAATAAAAATTGACATATTTATTCACGACTGGGTTTTCCAAAGACACTCTTCATGAATTCCAAAACTATTTTCAGAGACTTTTCTCCGGGAGAGCGTTGGTGGATATTTAATTGAAATTCTGGAGGCACATTTTGAAGCTACTTAATATGCAACTGTTACTCCCTTGACAGTGTTCCTAAAGTGAGGCGAAAAGATTCACAGTATACCTACTCAGTTCCCATTTGGGATCAATTACAGAAGCTACATTTACACAAAAAAGTGTACTTGGAAGGGGGAGGTAAGAAACGATTTAGAAGGATCATTTTGACTACTCCCACTCTCAGCCAAAAACATCTTGACGGTGCTGAAAGTTGAGATATGATGCTTTTGAGAGCGTATAGGCATCTTTTTTTTACATCACGTTCCTTCCCAAAGCATTTTACGTAGCGTAGCACTTGCACAAAGCCGAAAATTGAGGCTTACTTTCCACTATAATAACTTGTAAAGGACTTTGTGTGATTACGAATCCTACCCACACTCTTGTCAACTGCAGTATATGAAATTCTCGCGTGAGCTACTTCCAAGAAAGTTATGAAGATTTCTTTATTTGAAATTCTTTCTTCTTCGTTAGCTTACCCTCAGGGGTACTAGAAGACCTTCAGTTCACATTGTAGAATGTCCTTTATTATGGAGAATTTTTCTGCGATTTCCCTCTTTTTGAGGACAAGTATTAAGTAAAAAGTTTTCTGTTACAGTTACGATAATAGTAAACTTTTAAAAACTGTCTTTCCCGGCAGGTCGCATTCCTGAAATCACCCTTTTAGCATAATAGTAGCACAATTTTGAAAAGGTGCCATAGATAAGGTGGAGCGAAAAGTCTAAAAATCTGCAAATGTCATATAAATGAAATGAGTCCCCTGATAATTTTTAATTTAGCATTACAGATGGACAGAATCTTTCAATTCCAAAAATGTATGTTTGCTTTTTATCAGAATCCACATAGACCAATGTAATAATGGCGATAATGACAACGAGCAAATATTTTTTTGATAGTGAACACAATCATAAAACCAGTTTTATTGTGACGAGGTAATCCTCATTCTCTTGCTAATAAAATGCACAAATTTGTATGTATGAAATACAGGGCAAGCATTTAAAATACACAAGTCCTAGTACATTTTAGACAATCACAGATAAGAAAAGCCGAGAATTGTCCTTGTAAAAGTTTGGAGAGCCATCCAAAATAAATCACGGAAACGAAAGCCCATTTTGTGGCTTTACAGAAAGGCAAACAAAAGAATTACAAGAGTCTCAGAAAGAAGAAGTGCATTGCAATTGCAAATGAGTTTAACACAATAATTTTCGAGCAATACGTGAAGCGAAGTAATTCCCAGCAATTCTTCTTTTTAGCAGCGTAAAGTTAGAAAAGGTCAAACTTCCTTTTCCTGAAATGCTCTAGAGTAGTTTTTATACAATGGGATTCTGTGAAAACTCTTCAAATTATATTTACGGGAGAAACAGAAAAACCAGTCAAGATGGGAGGTTTCAGCGTCTACCAACTAACGAAAAGGGGATTTCTTATTTTCTCACTTGCAATGAAATGATACCGACAGTAAAATTACGTTGTGAAAGTGCAAAATCACAAAGAAAGATTTTTCTGTGTATTGTATGATAGTATAAAACGATGAAAGCAATATCAAACCTACAAAAAAATTCATATAGGTAATAGAAACTACTTTATGTTCTTACCGCCTACAAACTCCCCTTAGTATGATTTGTCTCTAATGGCTCTTAATTTAATATAAGGGTTAACACTAGGGTTTAGCTAGGGAATTTTACATTAGGGTTTTAGCTAGGGAATTTTACATTAGGGTTTAGCTAGGGAATTTTACAGTAGGGTTTAGGGACAATTATAGTCTCGATTAGCCCCGATACGGGGCTTCCCATTTGTTACTAGTACTATTAATAAATGTTCTATGATAAAATATAAAACGCATTCATTCTTATGTAATCAAATTCTATTTTTGGTTTATCACTGTGCCCCAGTCTGGTTCAATTTGGTTTTTTCCCTTTTATGTTATTGCAAATATAAACCCAGACGGTAGAAAATAGGTAGGTACTTTCACTTTTTGTGGTTTGGTGTTGGTGGTACTGGATATTCTCTCCATAATGCTTGTTCTGCATTACATCGCAAAATTCCTCATAATTTTTGTGGAGCCCGAATCTGAATAAGTTAATTACGCATTCCATGAAATGTAACTTGCTCTCTTCCTAGAAATCACTAGCACTTTGATAGTCTCACCCTGAATCCATCCACATCACCATTGGCTTAAAATTCGTTCCGAGAGAAGCAGCTCATACCCTGAATTTTGATGATGCATAGCAAATAATGCAATAGTTTGGCCATTGCCATTTGAATTTACTCGGGATCATTCATCGTACTTTGAATCAGACTTAATTGTAGACAAAGTTTTCTTGGGAAAGAAGCAGCACAGTAATTTTTGTTTACTTGTTACATCTCACTACGCATGAACTCTACCAGTCCATGTTGCAAAAAATGCAGGTTTGAAGAACTCAACCTCTACAAATAGCAAAAAATGCATTTTGCATCCTTTCAAGGGAATAATAACAACGATGAATATGAAATCGTAAGCGTGAGACTTATGACAAGCCAGAGGCCTATGGCCTTTCAAATACTTTTTCAAAACGTGAGTAAAACTAGTATTTGCATACAAATACTATTAATGACATCGTTACGCCTAATAACTATTATGAAAACATTCAATGCGTAAAGAAATCCTGTTTATAATTCCTCTATAAATATAATCGATCGTAAGAAAAGTGCTTGTAGTAATAATTCTCAGGTGTAGTAGCTCCGGTGGCTTCTGGCTTCGTTAGTATATTTTGTAACATTTAGACAGTTCAGGTGTGTCAGTTCTGGTTTTCGTTCATAAATACAAATTTTTTCATAGCTAAAAATTGCACTAAACTGCACAAGGAAATGATTTTTCAGCTCAGTAGCCGAAATACATATAATTTGCGTGAAGGCATCGGTCATACACCTTAAAATCTTGCCGTCTTGTCGGTAATCATAACACAAAACATAACAACACAGTCAGTTCTACCACTTTTTTTAGCTCCCACACTTGTCATAAGAACTGGTTTCAGCTGCCATCCTCTAAATTTTCGGATTTCATTCAACTGTTGCGTGTCTGCTTATTATGAGGATATTGCTATTAGCATGTTTGCGATTGGATTTTTTAAGGCGCACACCTCATTGAAGTTTTCAAGGGAAAACAATTATGTCTTATGCCCACCTCCAAATCCGTTTTATTTTCTGACTCCGCATAAATATGCCTCCCTCCTGGGATGTTCTGCAGCATTGCTAATTTTGCTAGCAGAGTGAGTACATGAAATATATCTGGGTTCCTTTTTAAAATCAGTAAATCTTAAGCTAAAAATACGTTTACTAAAACAGCAAAATGAAGATTACAGCAGGATCCTTTTGGAAACTTTTTCTGTTTTTGTTCACCGTTCTGTATCAGATTACCCCATCATGGAGCTTGGTAAGTTTCTGCATACCCTATCATTATTTTACCATCAGAGTTAACCTTCACTGGAAGATTTACAGCAGGTTGGTCTCCAAAACTAATACTGTAATAAATTTTGTTCTTTCTAGACTGGTGGATTTCCTCTCTCGCGGAAGGTGACACTTAGACCGAAACCTCTCCTTCCTTACCCATATCAGGAGGAAATTCCTATATCCAGGAGAGTAATCCCAGACGACTCAGATTACTACAGATACAATATCATAAACGATTATTATTAAATAAATGGAAAATGGCGCCTTCCCTGGGAAAGCCAAGTTTCACTAGTTTCGTTCTAGTAATAATACTCAGACAGTCGTCCCCTTTGACGTGCAGGGAGATAAGTACAATTGTATCGTGTGGTTAATTAACTTTGCATTTATTATACTGTGTTAGGTATGCTGATATGTTATATTCATTACGTGGGAATGTCAAAGTACAAATTATCATATAGCTTTTGTAATTCTATAAATAATGCATTAGCCAATCATTGGTCTGTGATTAAAGCGAGAAAAATGATTTTACAGGCAAGATCTTCCAAATAAATACCTGTCTTCTCTAAAAAATATCGGTTACGGTTACTTGAGTAAGCCTTGAAAATAAGAAATCCGTTTTACTTGTGGCATGTCAAGAAAAGCAGACTCACCATATGCATTTGTGAATTTCTATTTCACCCTTGTCAGATTATAAGCACTGAATCTACTGTAAGTCAAGCAAGACTGACTTCACGGGCATAACAGTCCAAATAGTGAATGCTAGCTAGCAAGGTCATGGCTAATCTATTTATGCAATCCTTTTGCTGCGACAATACTGTAACAAAGTAATAAAAATGCTTTTATGGCAGTAAAAAAGAAAGCCATTTCAGTTTGAGAGTGAGACGCATGTCAATCGAAAGGTCTTGGTGACGGCAGAGGCGTTTCATTGGGAGACGGTGGTGGTGGTGGGTATGGAGAAAGTTATTGTTTTGATAGGTGATAGTGGTTAGGATTCAAAAATTTACAATGAGACTATACCTAGTTATAGGAAGCCATTTTATGGCTTGAAAATGGGATGCAATATGTCAATTTTTTCTTATTTTATTGCCATTAAAACCACAGCAAAGTTACGGAATGCTACTTTGTGGTTGACAAGTTCCTCTGGCGCTATATAATGAACGTGATTCCTGAAGCAGGATGTACGTAATTACATAATAGTGATAAGAGGCAAAATATTTGTTTAAAATGGCGGTTCCTAGAATAAATTAGTCGTATGTAGTTTTAATTCCTTTTTTCTCTGTAAAATCTTGAATGATAACAAATAAAAGTACTCTAGCACACATAGCTAGTAATTTACAGCGTGTTCATACAAACTACAAAAGTTTTCTTCCCATATAAGCTCATTATAAGTTTGCTTTATTTTATCCGTAAAATGCGCCTTTCCAACTTGTGGTGTTTAATTTGCTGCAAGTCAAACTTCAACGGCCATGACAGGAGACAACAGTCGAAATAGGAAACGCTAGCTGACAAGATCGTAGTTAATCTATTTATGCAATCCTTTTTATGTGACAAAAATATAACAGAACTGGACGCTAATGAAAATGCTTTTATGGTAATAGAAACGAAAGTGCTTTATTGCCCTGTCCAAGTCTTTGAAATGCTGCACACGTGGACAAAAAGCAAATCTGCATTTGACATTTCGGTTAAATTGCAGCCTTTTAGTATGCAGCATGCATACTTACTTACGTTGCCAAAACTGGAATGATCGTAAAGTTTTACTAAAGATTTAATTTAATCATGAAAGACAAATGTTCAGAGTACAAATGGATAAAGCAAGTAACATATACTGCGCTATAATTCACTTCATATGTCACATTTAACAGGAATATCGTTTATTTTTAAATTGGCCTGATTTGTATACAAATATTTCTGAGTAAATAAAAGATGCTTGAGCTGTTCTTCATTACAGAAAATTCTCCCTTCAATTTATTCCTCATTTTCAGGATTATCTTGAGCTGGCTCTCCTTCAGCAGGAGGAGCAGTGTCAGGGCTATCCTCAGGGGGACTTGCTTCAGTTCCCTCCGCATCACCCTCCATTAAGCCTCCTTCTTCGTCTTCTTCTTCGTCTCCCATTCCAGACATTGCACCCCCATCAGTAGTTCCATCTTCTTCTTCTGCTCCCTCTTCTCCAAGTAAAATTGCATTGGCCCTTCGTAGCGTCTCCTCATTCACTCCCATTGCCTGAGTGGCTCCCAACTCGGAAGCTGAAAGTTTGTGAGCTCTCTGCACAGCCTTTTTCATTTCCTCCATACGTCCCTCAATCAACATTTGATTGTAAGCCGCAGCCACATCCTTCTTATCATGCAAAGGCGTCTATGCCCTGTCTCTGCTTCTCGTCGGCAAGCATTTGAAAAAAGTTTTTGTCAGTGAGGATATCCGGATTCTTATACGGATCCGGCTTTTCATGCTGCTTCTCGCCTGCCTCCATAGCTTCCTTATTTTTAAAAGCTCGAAGTCTGTCAGCCAAGCCTTGCTCTCGACGAAGTTCTCTTGAAAAACATGCTTTCAATTCTGACTTGTCATCGTTACTGAACTCTCTCGAAGATGATAATTCCACCATACGAATGTCACCCCGAACAGTTCCAGCAGCTACAAGAGAGCCATCCGGAGTGGGGCACACTGTGCTTAGAGCTTCGTCGGAAATTTTAGTAGTGAGGACACTTGCAGATCCTTGAACAAGCAAATCCCAAAATTCTAAGGAACCATCAGAACGACTTGCCACCATGCAACTAGGCCTTCCTGGATGCCATTGAGCACACGAGTACATACAATCCTGACAATTCAATGAAAGTTTTTACCACTTTTGAAATTGTCTCGTTATCCAGTAAATTCAAATGTGCTTCTTAATATTAAAAAAAAGTTTTTTTTTATATTGTTAGAGAAACTTACTGCTGGAGCTGTCCACATGATTCCGGACTCTTTACACTCCTCCGCAAAGATTCTCAGAAGGTAACCTCCACAACTCATGAAGTTTTCCATGAATGCAGGATTCCTCTGTACGGATTTGACTGGACCTTTGTGCGCTTTGTATAAGCATGTCATTCCAGCTTCTTTCTCGTACGGCATTACTTGTCCAAACTGGGTTCCCAACAAAAACTTATCTGGCAGGGAAGGTTCATACTCCAACGCTGTAATGGGAAGTGCTTCTTCCCAGCCTTCTGGTGAGGAGACAGTAATAACCGAAACTCGTTCAGCAAGGTTCCTGCTATCCCACCATATAATGTCGCCGTCTAAACCACTGGAAAATAACTCATTTCCGTCTTCATTAGAAGTCCAAATGGCGGAAGTGCATACATCTGCATGGCTAACGTCAAATGCGGAAACCGCTTGTGGATTGGGTCCCACTCGGTTATCCCAAGTGCAAACTTGTCCAGAGAAAAGAGATCCACAGACAACAAACCAACTCTTTGGGTGAAAACGAATATCCACAATTTGAGAGGCTGCTCGAACCATTCCTTCCGGCCTAGTTGCATTTTCTACTTCCCAGAAGTAGGCTTCACAAGCGTGGTTTCTGAAGCTCGGGTCGAATTCATAAGGGCAGTAGGCAGTTCCCATTCGTCCAGATCCGTCGGGGGAAAATGTGATTCTGGACACTGGCCTCTTGCCATAGGAGGGTGAGTTGTATACAGCAACCACGTTGGCACTAGGCTTGGATTCCCTTTTGGAAACGAAAATGCTTTTGTTCAATGAATCACACAATCCTAATGCATTGTTATGCTTCACG
>JAHZND010003127.1:0-23874 GCA_027744115.1 Acrocyrtus sp. NNG-2020 | reverse complement strand
ATGTAACAGACAGGTTCTGCAAACCTGAAATAGCACATCGTAAGTGAAAAATTCAAAACAAATTATTTCACGAGAAGAATTATTGATTCGAAATTAGCATAAAGCAGCCAAGGAGCCTACAATAATTTCGCCTTTTATCTTTCCGTCATATGACTTTCGATCTCAAAGTTATCCACATCCACAATCTGAAAGACAATTCTCCTTGTACCCCAGAGCCAAATAAATGTTTCGTTTTATCTAGTCTCATACGCCTCAGTAGGTACATATTTTCTAAAGATTATGCTAACACTAATCGAACGAATTCGTTTATTCTAAATCACACGTGCATAATTAATGCCTTTACCAATCAAGGATGATTTAAGTGAAAAAAGATAAAAATATCTACCCGTCCTTCCGTGCTTTAAATACTGTCAGTATAATCTCATTTTGTTTTGCCGTGATACTATCGCTGAATCATATTACCCCATCACCTTAAATTGTAAAAATTACATGTATGGGCGCAGTCTAGTCTTATGGCGATGACTAGACATGACGGAAGACAAATTGAAATTAAGCCCTTCTCATCTTCACTTGTTAATAGTGCAATAAAAGTAGCTTTTTTAGCTTCCCGTTACAACTTGAGTGGCATTTACATAAGCAGCCCTTTAATTCAAAGTGTCTTATATAGCTCCTTTTTCTCTACTAGAGGAGAAACTGTGAAGCGATGACTGATACTGAGAACTGATGCGGTAGAGTTTTTTTTTCATGGGTAAACAAGAACGATCGTAAAATTTACACTAACTAAAAATAATTTAATTATCATCTGATGAGATAACCGAGCGTTTATGAGAAAAGCAGTAAAATTGTGTGACTCTTTTGGAAGCAGTTTGTGGAATTCTCCTCTCGTGTGAAAGAAAGCTGTTGAAGCTAGTTCTCTCACAAAAAGCTGTGGCTTTACCTACCTATATCTCCCCGTGCAAATTTTGTACTCTATTATGAATGCAGAGGACTGGCTTTGTTCGAAAGACCTTTCCTACTGCTACTGCGCTGGGACCGAGTAAGAGTGGGAAAGTAGCACTCCATATCACTCACTATTATGCTACTACACTCGGTTGACTCGGTACCTCACTATGAAAATAATAATATTACCAAAAATACCTCCATTCTTTCTTACACTCCGCTTTTAGAATAGGAAGAAAATGCCATACAGAAGTAAAAAGAAGAAACTAGCAAAGTTTTAAGTATGATGGATTTAAAGCACAGATTTCTTATCAGGAAAGGACTGAGATAACATGTACTTGCAAGTTGCCCATACAACTTCCATATAGCTCACTCGTTAGCAGTCGAGTCGTTGCAGTAGTAGTCGTTGTATCAGCTTCACTATTTTATGTAAAAGGCATACTAGGTAAGGTATTGATGGCTTTTGCGTGACGAGCCTCTAGTTGCCTAATATCAACAACCACCTCCCGTCACCTTTACCACCACCGTTGGGAAGGGGGCGAGTATATATAGAGTCACTTCTGGATTATGATCAGTTGCTCCAAGCAGCTGGTCTTGGGTACACGTACTTCCGTACGTTTTAACTTTTTGGGAGACTCCTTACAACTTTTTTTTAATTTCTAATTTACACGCGTTCTCTTAAAAATCCGAAAAAAACGAGTTAGGCTCAGTTTTGCAGCCTTGAATTGTACTCAGCATACAATAGTATCGCAGATTATTCAATCCCCTTTCATGGTGAAATTTTTTATAAAGTTGAAGGGATTTTTTTTTTAAAAATCGATCCAGAGTTTAATTTCAGTCAAAAGGAGGGAATCGGTTTTATAAGTCCAGAAAAATAAATTTTTAAATTCGCCGTGAAGTAAAAGGAAGCTATAGCACTTTAACCTCGCCACGGAGTCGTTACACGAGAATCCACACGAGTCACTGAAGAGCGTTGTTGCTGGTCTGAAGCTGAGAACAGCGGCTGAAATGGAGTCTATGAGAAAGGAAGATACTGTCCGCCTGCGGAAACGCCACATTGGGTAAGTCAACTTTCGAAATTAGAAATAAACTAGACTGAAGTGGGCACGACAGATTGTTTAATGTCGAGGGCAAGGTTCAAGCTACATTTTGCTGTGAGCTTTTTAGTCTCGTTTAGGTGAGGTATGATGAACCTGATTTGCAAACAAATATTTTTTTGGCATCAGCATCGACATTCATTCTATTACATCAAGGTTTCACATGTCTTGTGCAGTCGTGTGCAAGGTGAAGAATTATTTTGTGCATTATCCTGTCTAAAATTATACTCGAGAGCATTCAGCGATTTCTTGGGAAATGTTTTTGGCAGCAACGTAGTTTCAAATTGAGCTGCTTTCTTGGAGAAAGCTTCAAGGAATTGATTAAATATTGATAGTTGCTATAAAGGCTAGAAGGTAGCGTATATAGGGGCGCAGATACTTTGTTAATTCCGAAGAATTATGCCTATAAAGTAACCTAAATCCATTTCATTAATACTAGCTTCTAAACCTAAATTAACCCCATTTATAATAACTTGTAACTCTTCACCACTTATTCCATGCCCAAACGATAAGAACAAAGTGCATGTGCATACAGCTTATGGAGTTAGCTGGTATATTCAATTTAGCGTCATAATATTTTTCCTCTTCATACAATTTTATTTCTAGCATTTACTTTCTGCACGAAGGGTCCACTTTTCCACAAATGAGTGCTCTGACCCATTATGACTGTAATTAAAGATCGGCTATTTTCGGCATATCTCTTAAATTTTCAGTTGGAACTTTGGAAGTTGTAAGCACAACTAGGTAATAGTGCTATTCCCGTGTATATGTAGGTCTGAATCATAGTAGAGCTGCACTACTGCAAGAAAATCCACTTTTCATAACATGGCTCTGAAATGGAGTTTTTAACAATGGAACGAGTAAAGTATCAATACCTTACAAAATGTAATTTTGAAACAGCTTTGTCACGCAATCCAAATTATGTCTATGCTCAAAAATTAATGGATAAAACTGACAAGTTGTAATCCAAATAGCTACTACAGTTTTCACATGAAGAGTACTACAATTTCTGACTAGGTATGTATACTAGCACCACTTTATATTTTGGAGCATCAAGTAGAGGCTCAAAAACAGCTTCCGTGACTAATTACATGGCTCATTTATACGTATGACAGAACGTGATATTGACTGAATCTTTGTCTTAATAGCTTTTAAAAATTGTATTATCTAGGGCTTCCTGCAAACTCTTCTTCAAACAAGACCCCATTAAGATTGTCCGGGCTGAGGGACAGTACATGTACGATGAGAAGGATCGACCTTATCTGGATTGCATAAACAACGTAGCACATGGTAAGTAATGAAACACTTTTTCTGATCGTGATCCCCATTTATGATGCCTACTTTCTCATTTTTCATACTATAAGTTTTCCCATATTTGGAAAGGAAGGAGAAAATCCGAAAAAATATGTCATGTGGTGTTTACATACCTAATCTACTCGATTGATTTTACAAGTCGTGGTACTTTACTCTGTCCATTAATCAGCTAATTTTTTGTATATGTAGTGGGGCATTGTCATCCGACAGTGGTTCAGGCTGGTGTGGAGCAAATGTCAGTTTTGAACACGAACTCACGCTTTCTTCATGACAACCTTGTTATGTGTGCAAAGCGGTTGACGTCATTGTTCCCTGCACCTCTGTCTGTTTGCTTCTTTGTCAACTCCGGATCTGAGGCTAATGATTTAGCTCTGCGACTTGCCAGAGCTCACACCAAGCACCACGATGTGATAACTTTGGATCAGTAAGTTTCGATTTTCGCTTTGATAACCCTTTTCCAGTAACCTTTTAAATTACGCATATGCACATTTGCCTTTTGAAAGTTATAACAAGAAATATGGCTATGATTAGGCAATTTTCATGAATAGGAAAAACTTAAATCAAAACTTGTCTTGCATACAAAGGTCTTAAGCTGCATGATGCCCACATGTTTCATACATGGTGTACTATGGACTGTACCATGTCTAAAGTAACAAAGTAACAATACATATGTATGTACGACGTTACCAAAATATAAGCTAACAAAAGGGGAAAATTCCACTGACGAAGCAAACTCGTAGAGATAGCAAGCTTTTTTAAAAGTCAAATGAAAGAACAGTAATTAATAACTCTTCATTTTTACGGAATTTTGTTGATATATATGAACAAATGGACTATGCAGACAAAGCAGTAAAAATGATGATACGCGGAGTAAGCATAGCTGAAAATGACAAATCTTTCTTTCAATACAATGACAAAGCAAGAAGCAAAACAAGCGGAATATGCATGTTATCCTTATTACATCATACACAGCTTCCTTATGAGAAGAAGAGAGGAGCGTTCCTACTTGTCCCTGTATACAGTATAAACTAGTCCAATCAAGAGAAATAAGTAAACTTTATTTTGGCTATTTTTCGACCTCGATGGAGTCAACTATTAAAAAGTATCAGAACCAATTCAATGAAAGTCAGCACTAAAAATTTTGTCATAAAAATTTTCTGTCGATGAAAAACATTACCCTTCTCAAAAATGCTTATTACGTAGTCTCCTTATTTACGAGGAGTTTTTATTAGAAGTCTGAAGAAGTCATAAAATTACCACCGAGTAAATAATCTTTTACTAGTTATGCTTATTGTTATCCACAACTATATGTATTAACCTTCTAATTTACGAGTTAGCTACAAACAGCTGCGAGGTTTGTATGATAAACGAAACAACTAAAATGACAATTTTCTGCAAGCAAACCTGTCTTCTTAAAAATGTGCTGCCAGCTGGAATATTATTAAATGTTTATTAAATGTTTACATATGAAATCGGCAAAATCCATACTCCAGCCTGAGACTCCTTCCTGGGCCAATCGAAAATATCTTTCTCTTGTTTGTCAAAATAACTGACCCAAATGAAATGCCTAACCAACCGACGACGGTTTAGATACTTGTTTGGCGTTTTTACAACATCAATTCAGCAGAAGCGTACTAATCTTCAGTAATTGTAACTCATTTCTATAATGCCTTGAGAAAAATGAGTAATGAGTTTACTCATGTGACTTACTTTTACTTCATAGTGTCATTTACACTCTTTTACACTGTCCTACTTTATCGTAATTCTGGGGCAATGTGAGAATGATTTTCTGCTTTACTACGCATACAATCAAGTCGACTGTCCTTAGATTGACTGCACTGAAAGGGTCAATGGTCAGTAGTATTACAAACGAAGAAGGGGTGTGACAAATGAATTGCTGGATGGTATAGTTGCAACAGTTGTTTATAAGTAGTAAGTAGGTGTGCTCGATAAAGAATGAATAGGAAAAAATTCTTAACACCTACGTAGTAAGTTCAACCCAGACAGATTCTGGTAATATATCTGGCAGTAGAGCTGTAAAGTTAAATTAATGGCTTCCAATTCAAAAGTTAGATAATGGTTCATACAACGAGAGATTATCTGACGCTTCGTAAATGAGCGTCTGTCTAACTAAGCTACAAATAAGATTATGACGACAATCGTAATCAATAAAGGGCATAATCCATGTCTGCTAAAATTAATAAATCGCGATAAACTGTTGTATCATGTGCACTTTTGCTTTTATGAAAACATTGCGTAATACAATTAGCCGTAATACTGTGGATTGAGCCGTATAAATTGCTAATTACTTAAACTCTGTTGTTTTATGCTCTGTTGTAGCGCTTATCATGGACATGTAACATCGCTAATTGAAATTTCCCCATACAAATTCAACCTACCTGGAGGTGGAGGCAAGCCTGATCACGTTCATGTGGTATGTAGATGAATCAATATGACATTGAAGAATGCCATTTCTCTTTTTGCTAAATAACAAAAGTCTTTATGAAAACAACCTTGAGACGCAGATTGTTTACATTGGCTCTTAATTTCATTGTCAAGGATTAGCATTGCTCCTTTAATTAATGCAGGCTCCATGCCCTGACTCTTATCGAGGAAAGCATCGTGATTTTGATCACGGACTGGATGAACTAGGGAGAAAGTACGCCGAAGATGTTAAACATATCATTTCGAAAGCCCGTGATGGTGGCAGGAATGTGGCCGCGTTTATTTCAGAAAGTTTACAGAGTTGCGGTGGGCAAGTGATCTTGCCTCCAGGGTACCTGAAGAATGTGTACAGGTCTGGAAGACTTTAAAATATATGAATTCACGAGTGGAGACATACAATGCAGTTTTTATTCATAGAATTGTGATTAAATAATTTATTTCAGATATGTACGGGAAGCTGGCGGAATTTGCATTGCGGACGAGGTCCAGGTGGGATTTGGAAGGGTTGGAAAACATTGGTGGGCATTCCAATTGCAAGGTGAGGATGTGATACCCGACATAGTTACGGTGGGAAAGCCAATGGGAAATGGTCATCCCGTGGCAGCAGTGATTACAACTCCAGCTATTGCCCAAAGTTTTGCAAACACGGGAGTTGAATATTTTAATACTGTAAGAAAGTTAATATTCACATGTCTGTCTCATAAAAATTGCAATGTCGAAAGAACAAGGCTGCAATTTATTTGCTCGTTTTCATACTTTTAGCCAGAAAAATGCAGATCGCGTAGTTGCTACGCTAGACGAGGTTTTAACTGAAATGAAGCAATCTGGGGTGAGTTGCGCAATTATGTTAATCAGGCATGTGTAACTAGTTGCTTTAAAACCGAAATGAGACACCCACCTAATTGTTTATTGTCTGTCAACTGCAGATTGATATTATGGCAGAAGGCTCACCAAAGGAACGTTCAGTGAGCCCATCGGAACGACGCAAGTTGATTGAAGACGATATTGATGCACCCAATGGTAAAAAGCAGAAGATAATTGAGAACTCTGAAAGGATGAAAATATAAATGCAATGCAACAAGATCTCATAATGCACCGCACACAAATGCTTACAATTTGGAATTCTCTAAAGTCCTCTTTCTATATTACAAAATATAAAAGCGCAGTCTTATAAAACGATAGGATTATCTTCATTCACATAGGTAAATTTCTTCTTCGCATTATTGACAGGCAGGCAAGTGAATCTCTTAAAATGGTGGATTCCTTGTATTGGCAGGAACAAGCGTAATGGTTTTTAAATATTTAGCATCTTACATGTTATTGGATGATGTTACTTATGATGACGATGAAATCTACAACGGCACAGTAACGTTAACGTAGTACCGTATTTACAGGAATTACAATATGCAAGTTTTTCAATTTTTAGTAAAGTAAAATGTTTTAGAGCTAATTGTTTCAGATTCTGCTACTTTATAAGTAAGTATCCGCTATAGGAAAATACATTTTTATAGAGAAACTGCTACAATGAAGCTGAAAACGATTGTTCCTGAAAAATCAATCTTGTAAATATCTAAATTATTACGTATATTAGTAATCGCTAAATTTCTTGACTTCAAAGCAGAATAGCAAAATGTGAAAATGATAAGCTAATAGTCAAAGTCATGATGTTGAAAGGGATTATTTTATCCCGAAAAATGTACTAGGAAATAGTTCTTATAGATGTGCAGAAAATAGTTAAACATGTGTTACTTCGGTGCGCTTTTTATTATGGCTTTACATACGTACCTACTTGATGATATGCTTGTACCAAATATCAATGAAGTGTCTTGTACATAAATAAATTGAATCTTTTGCTCTTCTCTGGGACAAAAATCTTTAATTATCATTATTTTTGAATGATCAAAAAATCAACAGCCTAAAGACGAGTTTCTTTCCTTTTCATAGTTCATAACATTTTCACCGTAATTGTTATTACAATCTTTTAATCAACACTACAAGAAAACGGATCAAATGCTTTTCTACCTACTCACTTATCATACATAATACAGTACAATCGTTAACTATAGTATTCGTACGATGTAGTACACTTTATTACCATGATGCTAAATAATTATTGGAACTGTTTGCTCGTTTCATCCTATGCAGCCATATAGAGTGAGTTAGCTTTGCTTTACTTCTATTATCGTGTAGTGATTTTTTGCCAGTGTCAGTTGAAAAATATTGAAAATGTTTTGCTTTGTAGTATAATCTTATAGCTTAAATTTACTCAATTCTGTGTTGTCAGATTTGTTTGTAGCTGTGAGTCAAGTGCAAGTAAATTTTTCTTGGAGAAAGAGGATGTCCCTTTTCTACAAAGAATAGTGTCATCGTATCAATCAATTTTCCATTGATCAGATCTTATTGCTTAATTTACTTTATATAAACAGGACCCACATGAAAGTTAAACGATTTTCGTTTTTTGTTAGCATACAAATACGAATTTATTATTTTCATACAACTGAACTCCCTGTAATTTTATCTACTACCGTTACACTACCCTTTTAGATCATATGTATTAATGCATTACTTTTACTGTTTGATGGAATAGTTTTTCAATGGTTGCCGGTTCTTCAACCCTTTAGTAAGAAATAAGTAAGATTACGCTATACTTCGAGTTTACAGTATATATTAGGCAATTAATTTATATGTATATCCTTGAATTGTTGGAGCATTTTCTCATAATTATTTAATTATACACACCCTACTCAAAAATAATACATGACAGAAAAGGGAATCGAAGTAGGTATGTAGTATTGTCTACGTACAGAAGTAGGAGGAGGACATTCTCACGACATTTGTTATACATATAGTTTGTAATTAGACAAAATTAGGCATAACGGTATAATACATAACGATTACAAATATGTAATGTAGTTACTTTAAGAAGGACCATCAGTCTGGACTAGAACTAGGCTGTCATTGAAATGTTCATACAAATATATGTATGTGTGTATAATCTAAATATTCCATTGTATATATTGCTTCTAAAGCTACACTGTCACTTTTAGCTACAACGAAAAATAGCTATGCATGTGTAGACTTTGTAATTTTGTGAATTTAGCACAAACTCAAAGGATAATGAAAACATTCATATTTCGCACCCGTTTAAAAAAAAGAGGTCGTATAACAAATCGTTATTACATCTACACTGTGCTAGTTTACTTTTAAGTAACATGTTTAGACATCAGCATCAGTTTGTGACAGAACAGTCGTACTGGCTGATGCACAGTTAAATGAGTCTCAGTACTTGAGCTTCTCTATTGTTGATTTAGTTTTAGTTAGACAAGCAGCGTCTTTGACGAGAAGTATCCGCAGTAGGAACTGGGAAATGGGAAATTTTCACATTTTTATTAGCGACACGATTCATTTTTGCTTCATTAAAATCTAACATCACAACTACAGAACCTATAACTCATAAACAAACTACTTCACTTTCCACCAAACCGCAACCGCTGTCTTCTTTGCCTTGATATCGTCTTCTTATCTACGCTTCAAAATACGCTTACAAACTACGTTTTTATTAGGGATTTTTACATCCTACAATAATCAACCTAAAAAAGATCTCACTTTGTTTAAGCATAAAAAGATGCATAATGTGACAAGAGTGATTTTCAAATTAAAACTGACTATACTACAGGCAAGGTACTATGAGGTCGGGAGCATTTTTAATACGAAATAAATACATTGCCAGATCTTTCCAAATATATTTGTATTGCCTTCAAAAAGTGATATTATAGCACTCATCCATTACTTTAAAAAGTTTTCTCATGCCGCTCAGCAGACAAAGTTATTTTCGCTTTCAAATAAAAAACTGTCACTATCATATTTCTGCTATAATATCAAATTATTAATCAATACTCATAGTTTATAGTCGAAGGCTAGTCCAAGTGTTTCTATATGGGTTACGTGAAAAAGTATATTTATGAAGTCTGAAGGTGTAACAGAAATATTGAAACATTATACACATTTTTGTGTTTGTAAATTAAAAGTGGAACCTGATATAGTTGCTAAATTACCCACTGGAGTTTTTAAACTAAAACTACACCGTCTAAATTTATTATTGTGCCTATTAGTTCAACCTGGAGTACATATCATCTAATTGGGGTTTGAAATAAGCTTTTAGTTTTGGTCGTTTAGTTTTCATAGTGGGGGTTAGGAGTCCATTTTGCACCGAAAATGGGTCTGGGTGTAGGTAAATATCCTTGACCTGAGTGGAAAAGCAGAACTTTGTAAGTTATTTATCATCCTTGTAAACGTAAACGTTATTTTTATAATAATTAATTTTACGAACCTGTTCAAAAGATTTCAGCCCAGCGTCTTTACCAAGTTGAGTAATAGTCTGGAGGATCAACGCCTTCACATTTTCATCAGCGCATAGAACTGAAAGCGTCCCAGGGATGTCATTTTCTGCAGCCCACTGCTTTACAGTCTCGACATCAGGCACTATTATTGCGACCACACATGACTAAAAAGTGTACGTAAAAGATTCCATTAGAAAATCTCATTCTTTGCGAATACTTTTTAAAATTTGACTGAAAAAATCCATAAATAAATTTGGTTGGGCACTGATTCTCACCTTAAGAGATTCTCCATATACAAATACTTGAGAAACGAATGGGCACTGAATATAAATATTTTCAATTTTTTCTGGAGCGATGTACTCTCCTTGGGAAAGCTTAAATATATGTTTCTTCCTATCAATAATTTTCAGAGTTCCATTCTAAAAAATGAAAAGCGATCATTAAAATCGAATTTCTTTGGCATGATTTATAGCAAAATACAAAAATCAAAATGTATTAGATAAGCTGGAGCATACTTACCGGAAGCCACTTTCCTATATCTCCAGTATGAAGCCACCCCTCAGAATCCATTACTGACCTGGTCCTTTCTGAATCCTTAAAGTAACCTTTAAAAACGCTGACTCCTTTGACACATACCTCACCTATGTTAAATTAAAATTAATTTTAATACTATGAATCACTATGTGAAAAGTCATATAATTACAAAATACAAACAAGTATACTCTACTCACCCTGACCAGCAGAGGCATAGTATTCCATGTCAGGTACGTCTGCCAATTTAACGGAGCAGCACGCCAATGGAGGTCCAACATGTTCTGGTGCGCAATCACCCTGAATTGTTAAAGTGCATGGGGCAACACATTCAGTTTGACCATATCCTTCCACAACCTATTAACAAAATTATATTTCGCCATGATAATGTTCTCGTTTTCCATAATAATGATTCGTTTAACTGTTAACTATAATGGCCTTCTTACAACACATCCAAGCGCACATCTAATGAACGTCAACACAGTTCCACTCAAAGGAGCTGAGCCAACAACCAGAAGCCTTATACGGCCACCCATGCTTTCCTTTAGAATGGAGAAAAACAAATTACATCACTACAATCAGTAATAAATTCAGACAATCGTGAGGCGAAAAGTGAAACAAGACCTACCTGAACTTTTTTAAATATCAAAGTGTCCCAAATAGTATTTTTGCGAACAACTCCTTTCTGCAGCTCACCATACTTGCTGTTAAGTGCCATTGCAAGAAGCATTCGTTTCAATGTGGATCCATTTACAGTACCCATAACTTTATCGTGGAAAAAAAAAGACAATGATTATGTTTGACAGAGAAGGACAGGATCAGACCGGCATGTAAATCATTTATGAGAATGCAAATGCAGAGAGCTAAATATACAGATTTACTTTGATTTTTGTCATGGATTACCTTTGTCGTGGATTCGATTGAGCAATCGAGGAACTGCAGGAGTTAAAGTTGGCTTTAACACTTTCATGTCATCCATAAGTTCACGGATATCTCCACGAAAGAAGCCAACGGAACCACCTTGCATGTACATGGCTACCTATTAGAGTTGGATAAGCACCATTAGTTTACTCATGTTTGCACATAATTCTCGAATTTCTACAAAAAAGTCCATGTAGGACTTACTTGACAGCAACGTTCCAACATGTGAGCTAGCGGTAAGAAAGAGATCATGACATCAGATCTGTTGGGTCGATGTTCTCCAAGTTGTAAGAGTACAGATGAAACGCAAGCTATGACGTTTTCATGACTAAGCATAACACCTTTCGGGTTCCCAGTTGTTCCCGATGTATAGCATACTGTACAAGTATCTTCTGGCGTTGGTGGCTGCAAAGATCAATTCAACGTTATTTACATGCTGATGCCTCACATCAATCAAAGTACTTTTCAAAATGTGATTGAAATGAACTTACTCTTTCGCGATAGCTATGACTATGTGCAGAGCCTAATCTTTCCACTTCCTCAAATCGAACTAGCTCTATTCCTTGTTTCTTTGCTCTGGCAATAGTTTCTCTCCTAACTTCCTTGATGTGTACCAGCCTTCGAAGACATGACGGAGCTTTGTCGAGAAGAAGATTGATTTTCACATCATCGTCGCACACAACTGTTGTCATTTCGGCTGCAAAATCGATACAATTCACGTTTTAAAAGAAATTTGGTTATGAATTTTACACAAAGAAACAATTGTTTTGAGCTTACCTTGGTTAATAATAAACGCACAAGCATCCGCACCCAGTGTGTCATACAGCGCAATAATAACCATGGAATAACAATACAGGCCTTGTTCGACAAGAACCCATTCTGGACAATTTTGACTGTAAATTCCTACGTGACTTCCGGGTTGTAAACCTTTTCACGTTAAGAACATTACAAGTTAGACATCAGATTCCACAGAGATGTAAAAGATGGAGGCAGAAATACTTACCCAAATGCACTAAGCCACACCCGAAATTCTTAGCCCTTAACAGAGATTCGTTATAATTTAACCATTGATATGGCTTATTCTTCTCTCGCCACCCCAGACAGGTTCCATTATCTGAAACACCATTGGGGCATTGTGAAATTAACTTCCCTCAAATAATTTGATTACCTAGTAGGAAGGTATTTTTTTTTAATTATTGATGTAGATATGTAACGTACTTGATTCCTTAGCTCCCCTTCTGAAGGCTTCATATATCGTCCTACAATCTTCATACAGACATTTCATAAATTTTCCGTCCTTAGCATCCTTGCAAAATCTGGATGTACGGATCATTTCTGTCCCCTGAAAAGACATTTTGATGAAATTAGTCATTTGGCATTTACAACTGTTGGAGATCTAAGAAACGCAATATCTTAGATCTAGAGTAGCGGTAAGGATCGTCAGCCCAAGTTTTTCATATTTAAAAGATTTTTTGAAGCATCCCAAAGTATTTACAAAATGATACACTCATGATCAGTCTGCAACTCTCCATCCATATAGGTATGTACCTCTCTTCTCTGTTCATTCCCAATCTTATAGTCACGTCTCTACGTGTTTATATCTTTGCTTTACTATAACTTAAGATAAATGCCAAAATATATTACAATACTGTCCATGATTTGTGACCCGTTAACTCTATTATGTACCTATATAAATTCAATCTCATTTACTACTGTCCAACTAACTTCACTTGAAAAGTTTTCGCATCAAAAACAAAAACAACAGCGGTGAAGGTCACTGTCTGACTACTTAGTGAGCTCGCTACACAACTACATAAGCCCTCAAAAATGCAGACAAAGTGTGCCCACAAAACAAAGACTATTTACTTATCTTTCCCGTCATATCAACTATCAAGGTTTTGAAATAAATATTAGCCAAAGCGAAATAAAAGTCCCATTCCATTGCTATACCATAATCCCGCGGTCCGCGTCCGCAGTAATTTCTATCTAACGTCTATTTATATTCCTCATATACATTCCCACCACCTAACCTATGTACTTTCTCTTCCTTTCTTCCTTCCACTAAATCTCTCGTGCTGTGATCCCAAAATTAGGCTGGTAATGTGATGTTTGCTACCGTGTACTCAGATATGTTAAAGTGTGTCGTGCCGCATCGCTTGCCAACATTACACCTACACGCACACAAGCAAAAGCTGCAGAAGACACACTTCCACTAAAAGAAGCCTAATACAACTTTTTCTTGCTTTTCAAAGCCGATCGTCATCAAATTTCAAAAGCGCTATATGCGTTTCACTTACTACACGACACGATCATAATGACTTCTTGCCATGCCACTCATCAGGCATAAAAACGATCGTACGGCATAATGCATAAATGTAGTACTACGTAGCATAACTAACAGAGAAACAGTTTTTGCATATAATCATCATCATGTGTATAAAAATAAGAATTGAACGAATATCAAGGCTGACTTGAGGGAAGGATGGGTGATGAGACGATGCAGATGACAAGAGAGCCCGTTTGTCTCGCCAGTACCCCAGAGGAGAAAGAAAAACGGAAGCACATTTTGCAATCAGATGAATATTATGCAGGCAGCACTGAACTTATCACGAGAAAGAGGGTTTTTCTACGCGTCCGCATAATGCACTTCTATTTCTACTACACCAAATCAAGGTCTCCCATAAACATGATGATATTACGTTCCACGGCTTATTACGTATTTTGCGGTTACCTCATTTTACCGTCAACATTTTCATGTATAGACCAACAATATCAATAATGAGAGCAGTGTCCACCAATGCCAACAACGCCAATGATCTTTGTTTACTACATTACTCCCAGCTGCAACAGCAAGACAATGTACTTCCGTTCAATTACGTGCAATTAGATGAAACCAGGCCAGGCAACTATAATATCCACCTAAGTTGAAATTAAGGTGGAAAATGGAAACATCTATACATTGGAAGGTCACCAAATTGGAATCTTAATTGAACTGGGTGTATAATTTCTCTGAAATCCCCACATTATCATACTGACTGTGAGTACTTGCGGTAAAGTCTGGTAAATCGTGAGAGAAGATTTTGCAAAAATAAATGCTTCAGTACAAAATCCGATTTCTGTAAGCCAAATTTTTCATTGAAGTCGAACAAGAGACTACAACGAGTACTTCAAATTCTTTCGTAATTTTCCTGGCATTCGGCATTTCTCACAGAGGAGAGAATCCTACACCGCAAAACACAAGCGCGCAGCATTACTGGGAAAATACATATTTACTATTTATTTTCATGTGATTGCGGCTGTACTATCGTGGAGAAGGAGCATGCTCCTGAGAACCTTTGTTAAACTGAACGAGCGGAAGGAAATCTCGGATCAGCTCCAAATTAAAACACTTATACGTTACGAACCTTTGAGTGTATCACACGTACTGTGTGTGACGACTGTGAAAAAAGCTTGTTTTTCTTTTCTGTCTTAAGCTGAACAAACACCTAAGCTACTCTGCTTTTTGAAGTGTTTTCGTAGCCACATAAAACGAAAAGAGAAAGGTTGCATGTATTTAATCTACGTCCTAGAATGAAACGAAATTAGTGATGCCTCCTAAAAGAGAGAATGAAATGAGAGTTCTAATTAAAACATACTTTGATGATATCAGACTGGTTTGAAAGATCCAGGGGGATCCGGATAGTATTCTGATCTGGAGCTCCACACAACCCGCACATTTTGAGGCAGTAGTAGACCACAAACAATCCAAGTATAAAAATGAAACGAGTTTAGTAAACGAAACTAAATTATACCAAACTGAACAATACTGAAGTCACTAACGAACGATGAGATGGACTCAATACGAAAAAATAATTATCTTCTTTGAAAAATTTCCACTAGAAAAATGCTGAACACAATAGCTTTTTGTAACAAAAATGGCAATGATGATTTCAGTTTGCCTCTCTCCACAAACTCACACACTACAACGAACCCTGATTTTTCAAAATCAAGTCATTTTGGAATTGAACACTTTTCCTCGTCTCGTCCAGTAACAACTCAATCAATCAAATTCGTAAATTATGGTACTCGTCATTGCTGACGTTTTCACTTTTCACTCTTGAAACACGGTTCCCTATTCTCTGGAATAATTTTCCTCGAAAATTTCTTCACCCGCAATAAGTCTCTCAGCTTATGTTAGGAAAACCGAAGTATGTTGAAAAAAGGTCTCATGATTAGAAAGGTGATGATGCTGAGGATAGCAGTATGCACAACCAAACATCCTTCCGTAATCACTCTCCACTTCAAAACTAGTGCACAAAGTATGAATGTGATTGGAAGCAACAGGAGCTTAAAAATTCAAGATTACAACGCAGAGGCAAAGTCAATATTTCGTCTATTGCATAAACTGCTTCATCTCTTATCCACACGCATTTTGCATTTAGAGGAACCGAACTTGTTGCTCTTTCTTACTTTCCTACTTTGCAAAATGATGAAAGAAAACGTCCCCTGTTTCCTTCCGCACTTTTAAGTTACATGTGTGGCTTATGTATGTCTTCGTGTCATTAAAGGATGAGCATTTCTTCTCACCCTTTCCTATCAAATAGCTTTAGTATGCCCTACTACACCGGTCTCCTTTTTGCTCTCTGCTGTAACTCCTGCAAAATGATTCTTCAATACAGTCAACTAAACCACATTAAAGTACAGAGCTGCAATGTTGCAAATCTTTTTTGTGGCTCATAATAATTTTTCGTCTTTTTTCTAAATAACGCTCACACTAGATAGATAGGGAGCATAGGAGGAGAAGAAAACAAACTTCATTGGACTATCTTTATTTCGTAAGCATGCCATCTTTCCTCCTTGCAGCAATCACTGCCACACTACACCACCAACAGTCACCGGTGCATTATATTTAAATACGACACAGGAAAAAATATTTTATGTAGCTACCTACCAAGTAGGTATTGCTTATAAGTGCTCATTCAGCGAACGCTACGGATGGAAAAAGAATGAGAGAAACATCGAAAAGTTTCTTTGTAATGCTGATACCCTATCTGACTTGGAAAACGTGCCAAGAGAAGAGAACCGGGTGCCAAAAATTTGGCAGTGATTCCAATTGGACCAACCCCTCCTATTTCAGCATCCGTTTTACTCCCCACACAATGCGATGCCACTACGCTCCCAGCAGAAGTGCGGTTTTTCCGTTTTTTACATACTTCTTCTTCTTAAAAGGCTAAAGTCATTCTAAGTAATAATAATAATAAGTATAAAAGTATGTAATATTAATAATAAGTAATTAAGCATAGGTCATAGGTGACATACAGGAATATGCACCAACCAACGTCAGCAGAAGTGTATGTACGCGGTAACGTCAACGGTAAGCGTCACAATTTGCAAAAATAAGTACATTGTCACAAAGCTATATGGGATAGCATAAGTACTCAAGCTCCGGGAAAAGAAGGAAAGTCTGAGCACCGCAAGAAATGAGAAAAGGGACGTGATTACATGAACGTACGACAGCATGACACCTTCTCCTGTGCAAAGAAGGACGGATGCGGTTGAGGAAACAGACAGCGAATAATGAAAGCCAACCAACCATCACAGATCAACATCATATAATGTTTCGCCGCGTGCTTCCAATTCTTCGTTCCCTTTCGCCAGTGAAATTCAAAACACGTACCGAATAAGACACTGAATTAGAACTACCAAGGCAGAGGAACAAACAGGAGAGAAGACATGATAAAGTATCTGATTAGTCACCGTCATCACCACTAAAATTAAAGTGTCACTCTACTTCATACAATCAATACAGTGAATGGAATTTTTCAAGGAAATCCGTCATATGAGGGAGACGACGAGAGCTCATGTGCATAATACTCCGCCATACGCGGCTTTTGCTTTTTTGCAAGTAGCACAAGAATATGGACATATTGGACATATGTTTCCCGGAAATGTCTTCTCAAATGTTCCTCTTTTCTCCGCAATCCAAACTAATTCTAATCTCTGTGAATATCAAGGTAAAACTTCCTAAAATATTCCTCAGCCTAAACCTCCAACGTCTTCTCCCATTAAAACTTATCTTATTTACTACAACTGATTATTACAACATGTCACACTGTTTTTCACACTACATTAAATTCTACATATAATGCCAAAAGAAATGTCATGATATATTAATATTATGCTATGCTGTTTCAACCTTATCGGACAAGATTATCATTAATAAATTTCCATCCCACTTCCCTTTCCCGTTGTGTTGTATTACGTCCCCCTACAAAAAGGGTGACAGAAACTCCCTGCTTCCATCGCTGCATTTTACTAGGAAGAGCACCGAATTTAGAGAATGAATGAATGAGCAAGTGGGGAAGCAGAGCATGAGCGATTTGAAACCCCGGAAAACTTTTAAAATGCCATAAGTCAGAGGAAAAGGAAGCGAATTGTGCTAGCCCATTCAAAAATAATTCGAATTTGGGATATCAATAATGGAAGTTATTACTGTAGAAGCTGATGAATGACCTAATTACTGTATCTTTATGGTATCATTATTATTATTATACGAACGATATTTTTAATTTAAGTGCTTCTTCCTGTCCAATTTTTTCTGGTAGCAGAAAAAAAAACAATTTCTAATTTTTATTTTAGTACAAACGACTTGCCTCACTTGTTATTTTCCTTTCCCTCAACTTGCAAAAAGCAGAGGTTTTACACATTTTGCTTCTTATCAATTGAAGTTACGCTTTAATTTGCAACGCTGAAATTCGAGTAATGTACCATATTACCAGATGATTCATCACAGCTCACACACATTCAGGGAAAATTATCCTAAAGAACGGTTGGCAGTGGCAGTAGTAGGAGATACAAAAGTGAAGTGAAGCAGGCTACGTCAAATTACATGAAATATTGCCAGTCAGTTGCTCATGTCCATGTGGATTCAGCCTCAGTTGTTTAACTAGCAGAAGTAATTCAATCTCATAAAAGCATGCACGAGCAGAAAGGAAAGGCTCATCAGGGAAGATATATTTTTAGACAAACTTTCCTATACTCAAAACACAACGACAAGGAGTCCAATTCTCATCCTTTACTCTCTGGAGTATGTCTGCACAAGTAAACAAACAGTTGTTAGAGAATTTAAGAACTTGAAAATTGGACGGTTTAACTCTCTTAACTTGGACATCGTCACTATTGACATTTTCATCACTCATGTGATCTTATAATCATGATGAGAGAGCTGAAACCGCTACCGCTAATACTGACTACGCTGTACAAAGGCCAACTACAAGAAGACGCTGGTTTCTTCAACTTCTTCATCCAGAAATAAGTTTTACAAAACAAGTCGAGTAACATAAATTACAATATACGCCTAGTTTATTTTCGAACGAAGTAGACAGAAATTATTCATGCAAAAACATAAATAAAACAAGCCCAATTTACAGAAAAGTTGGAAACCGGAACAAAGCAACATTTCCAAACAAAGCCATCTCAACGTCTCTCATTGCCCATACTATTAAAGTTCTTCATATAGCATTAACTATTCAATTCACTTTGCAGCCTAAATTAACATGAGTGCAAAACTACCGTACGATAAAAAATTGATGCGTAGTGATTATCTAGTTTTTCTTTGATCATTTTGACTAGGTGAACTCAAATGCAATGAGTTTTGGTGTAGCACTGTGCGAATGATGATGGTTCAAATTTTGAGTTATAGATATTCATGCTTGCAGTTCACCTAGTTTGCGAAATTTTCATTTTCAGTACTTCCAATAGTTAACACAATAACTTTATTATTATTGGAATAATATAACGCTTTATTCTAAATTATCCTATTCTTTGTCAACAGTGTGTATACGATTACATTTTAAACGAAACTGACGTGAGCAGGAGAAAGCCGAGTTTGTTCAGTTGCCACCTATCTGTCCTAACCCAAACTATGTAATACATAACCCGTTTAGATAGTTTTTCATGAGCATGAAATGTTTTAGATCGATGGTGCTACGCGGAATGAAAGTAGGTGAGTGAGCTCCGTAAGAGAAATGGATTTGGCAAACAACTCATGTAAAAGAATTTCATTTCCTGCAAAAATATTTACTTAACATCCACTATATTTATTTTAATGATCAAAAGATCTTACCTCTTGTTCAAGGAATGCTTGCTCATCCAAAGGAAACATTGGGGGTCGACCTTTTGGACGAGTGGCTATGTAGTAAGTTCCGAGTGCCACCGTCCCGGCAATCATGGCCACTCCTGCAGCTCCTCCTGGAACCCAATCTAGTGCTTCCTCCATCTTTTGTTTTACTGTTTGAAAAAAGAATTAAACCTTTTACAAATCAATTTATCAATGTCGCATACGTAGTTACAGTATTGTATATAATAAGCAGATCCGATGTTTTATACATAAATATTTGAAATTTGAACAATGGAAACCCTGTCATAAGATGACAAACGTGAAGACAACGTTACACTATTAGTACAGTTACGCATTTATATTTTCATCATTTGTAAGAAGCTGCAAGTCAGTAGTTTTTTAATCATACCACAATTAACCATCATTATTAACTCCAATCACAACATCATATAAGAAATCCCCCAACAAATGTTTAATTCATATTACATATATATGTAGATTAGCGTTCAGTGTCAGTCTGGTTATGGTTATACATAAGTTCGCTAAAAACTGAAACTGCAAGCTTGATCAACAGACGGAGTGAATTTAAAAATTAAGTCAATTAAAAATCGTTATAATGACGGGGATGATTACGTAGATTGCAGATATGAATGTTTTCACTTCAGATATGAGTTATTAAAGTTACACTTTATATTTACTAATTTACTATCATTATTAAACATCTTTCTTGATTGCTGTAATCATTTGGAAAATCTATGTACCTTTTCAACGATTCTTTAATAACTCTACTTGATTAGGTATATCGTTTATATAGCTGCGTGCTTTCTTATGTTTTCAAACTCATGCAAATATTAGGCAATGCATTAAAAGGAAAGGAGTAAAATCGAATGCAGACTTGGATGGACAAAACACATCCTATGTTCATTGCCATTGCTTGAATATGTTACTAAATGGTTCAGTTTATTGCGTGACATCTGTCACTTTCAGCGGATTGGGTAGACACAAGCCGCATCACGACACGACGGCACATCATCATGTTGCAGTTTAACTTTTATTGACTGCAACGGTATGGGAATTGGAATGTTCATATTCAATGCTACCAGTTCAGGGGAAAAATGCATGCCATAACTAAACTATTTGTTTAGTTTTATAATCATGCCTATTGCCTGTTCAGTATATAAGCCTAACTTTTAGCACGTTAGCAATTAGCAGCAGAAACAGGCCGGTGCTATTCACAGATGCAGAATGGTGACATTGCACTCATTGTCAAAAGAATATTAAATCAGCAAACGATTTGTATCTTTCCCTTTCAACTATGCGCTTGAATTGCTGCTCAGGCCTTCACCATATACCTATTAGTAATGAATGTAATAGATGGTGGATGATGTAAAGAATCAGCAGACTCAAGCATGATGGAAAATCTTCTATAAGATTCCTAATACATATCTAAATATACTTGTGCACTGCAGTGCGATTCCATAATGCAATGCTCTGCAAAGAATACAGCGTCACTTTAATCCTGGTATCAATTGTCATGAATATGAATCATGATTCCTGAGCATTTCATTACGCTGAAATTTTTCTCGTTTTACAACTGGACAAAGAACTAGATCAAGTATCAGAGAATGAGAGCATTGAATTCAGAGTAAGAGTATCGATATGCGGCATAAATACTCATCACATCACACCACGCAAAGTAATGGTATGATGTGACGGAGAACGACGCAGATTTGTAATGAAACGAAAATAAGAATCTTTTTATACTGAGATTAAACTGCGTTTTACTTTGCTTTGCAACAACAGTTTTTAAAAAATCTGCCTGTCTACTGCATACAAACAAATCGATATTGCAAATATTTATGTTGCTGTAGACTTCTGATTTGAGCTGATTTCGCATTCACATACATGAATTAATCTGTCTGTAGTTTTCATAAATATGTAATTCTTTTTTGAAAATCACTGATAGTGAATTCGACGTCGGCGCATTGATGTGAGTATTGAATTGAGTCAGGTAAGTCTGTTCTCGTTTTCAATTGGGTACATTAATTGGCTGGCACAGGGTACAGCTTTTCTGCTTCATTTTCTCGTTTTCTCATGTAAAAATACCAGTACGTACCTATCTAGCTAATAGACAGCAAAACATGTTTCACGCTTTTATCGGTATCGGTTAATCCGGAAAAACTTTGTTAAAAATGTGTTACACCAACAAGGGCTGACTGCATGAATACAAAACACACCTACATTCATGAGATAAAAGACTAATCAATTTCATCGATCCCGGTTTATGCTTACATTAAATTCTATTTAGCCAAGCGTCACACAAATTGGTACACATTCAGTAAATAGGTAATAGCGATAAAACAGATTGAAACATAAGATGTTATCTATCCGCTTTATCGCATTCCCAACTTTAAATCTCCATTCATTAAGTAGGTATCTATATAAAATATTAGGAAGGCCTCTGTCCACTTCCACTATTCTCCTCCACACAACACAAAACTGATGGGTATAAAAACGAGCAAAATTAGGTTCGACTTGACCACTCATGGCAAAAAAAGTAGCTATGCATGGTAATCACTAGATGCGCAATTTCTTTGTAATTCATATTCATTGAATAAGAAACTTGAAAACTATTGTCACTTTGCAAATATTTACGAGCTGCATGCTGCTTGCTGAAAAAAAACATTTTACTGTCCATACAGGTCCCATTAAACAGGCAAACATGCAGTGCAACTTGTCTCCAAAGAAAAATTACACGAGCTGGGAAGACAAGTGATTAGATATGACACACAAATCCACTTTTTAAATACAAGGAAAAGGGTTATCTGCTCTTGCTCTGTCATGCTTTTTTACGATCCCAAGGCCATCAAAATAAAACACTCTTCAAACGAAAGCTGAATGAAAAGAGCCCGCACTAGCGAAAAACGGTTCTTCCGAAGAGTGTACTCACAATAAAAGAGTGCTTCAGTGAATGGCCCTACAGATCCATTTCCGTCCATGAAAGTGCGCGACTTAAGATGCAGGGAAATCGGTGAAAGGCTCTCCAGAGACGGCAACTGTACCATTAAATTCTTCATTTATAACAAACAAAGACAGATATCAGACAACTAACAAAGAGATGACTATCAAGCAAACTACATTGTGAAACTTAATAATGCACGAACTAAAATTGGATGCGCATACCTACAATTCAACCAGTCAGCTACTTTACGTCTTATCATTACATATCATAACCATTTACCATTTATGTGAATCTGATACCGCTGTAGAGCACATGAATGGACAAGTGACAAGGGAAAAAGTGAATTTTTAGGTCAGGGAGTTATTGCAAAAGAAAATACTGCAATTTTAGGTGCCATTAAATACTGCCACATGTCAAATCAATGTCGTGACATGTGACCCATCTCCTGCCCTAAAATTTTTGTTACATAAACGACTCTGCATGTTCCGCGAAGGAGTCACTGAAGTAAATCAGTAGATGGAAAAAGTCAACGTATACCAATAGTACACTATGATAAGGCAAGTTATGATTCTATGAAACTGACATACCTTTTGTCGCCTTTCTTCTTCCTGTCAAGGAAACTGTCTTGGTAGAAAGTTAAATAATGTAGAAAACGCGTGCGTCCAAAACGTTTCAAGAAGAATTTAAAATTTTAAAACTCCTTTTTCCAGCCGGAACCTACACTGTCGTTAATTTTATAGAACTTTTGACTCAGGAAAAACACTCCTCTCTACTTTAAATGTTTTTATCTAATAGCCTACGGTGAAAACACAGACAAATTAACAAAAGGGATATAATTTATATCACAGATTTTTCTACAAGTCTTTGCAGATTTCACAGGCACTACACTTTGTATAAATTACAAAAATCAAAATAAATCTATAGTTAGCTATCCCTGCCCGATTTTCAACTATAGGAAAGTAATTCCTCACTATCACAGAAATTAATTCTACATAAGTTTCTTTCTACTGGTACGATTTAAAATACTATTTATACTTATACCTAAAATATTTAATCTACGCGCTCATTGTTTACTAACAGAGCTATTTGATTGTTTTCCTAAATTAGCTGAGTATCATTTACTCATTCCTATCTATATTTTAATCTGGTTTAGTTTTTGTGTTGTACTAAAAGTAAACTTTTATTTACGGTTGGCTAAAATACTGCTAAATATTTTAATTGTTTTAG